>JAJOZX010003669.1:335000-355000 GCA_023014485.1 Bathynomus jamesi | reverse complement strand
ACGCGAAATGGCTGAAATTCCACCTTGGTCATTTCGTACAAGATCATTTGCCCGGTTAGGTCAACTGTATGCCCTTGACAATTGGTTAGGTTAAGTTGTGTTATTTTCGTTAGTTTTGACGAAAATAACACGACTTAACCTAACCAATTGTCAAGGGCATACAGTTGACCTAACCGGGCATACAATTGACCTAACCGGGCAAATGATCTTGTAAGTTGTTATTTTCGTTAGTTTTAACGAAAATAACACGACTTAACCTAACCAATTGTCAAGGGCATACAGTTGACCTAACCGGGCCTTCAATGGCGGACATCGGAATAACATTGAAGGCCCGGTTAGTATTTGAAAACCTCTATATTGAAAATTCAAATTCAAATGTGTTCAAATGTTCAAATGTGTTCAAATGTGTATTTGAAGAGTGTTTCTCACTTATTTGAACAGACCTGTGGATGTATATATGTTTTAGCAGATTTAGTTAGTTAATAAAGGTTTCCAATTTTATTGTGATGTTTGTTATTTCTATGAATTCATGACAAAAGTCATTTTAGCCATTTCGCATAATGGCTGAAGATTTTAGTCATTTCGCGAAATGACCAAGTGAAACAGTCATTACAGAAATGGCTGGTTACACACTTTGACTGTAACATATATATGCAAAGAGAGAGAGAGAGAGAGAGAGAGAGAGAGAGAGAGAGAGAGAGAGAACCCAAACATATGTCGTAAACTTTTTACTTATTAATATGTTGACATTTGGTCAGAGGTCACGGTAAAAGGTACGAAAGTGAGAAGAGCTTCACTGTTTCATTGTTTACAACTTCAGCAGCTCTGAATTTAGTTGATTTGTGGAGAGAGTTACAGAGTTCATTTACATTCTATATAATTTAAGTGATGATGGCTAGTCATTGAGATTTTGCATATAGCGAGACACGACACGATTTTCAGTTCAGTTGGTGATGAAATATGAGAAAGGATTTTAAAGCTGTCTGTTCGTTGAGAGGCTGTAACCTACTAGTTACTCAGTAATTGTTACTTTTTAAGTAACAGTAACAGTAGCTTGAGTATCCTGTAACGATAACTAATTGTATTTTCCGGTCGAGTAATTGTAACCGTAACTAGTTACAGGAAATTATGAATATGCGTAACTTGTACTAGTTACTTTTTTCTTTGAGGGCAAACAGTTAGCAACTACTTATTTTCATAAGTCTTGCTCGATTCACATACAGGGAGTCCCATAAGTCCGGTCTTATAGGAAAATTTATTCTAAATTAAATTTACAAAAGTAGTACATTAGAACTAAAATAAATGTTCAAATTGATGTCTTGTTTTGGGACCATTTTTTTTTTTAGTTGCAGGTAGAATAACACGCAATGGCAATATAGAAGTGAGTTATTGTGAGAATATTGTGATATTCCAGAAGTTATAAAAATAATATCTAATGATTACGTTAATGGAGCTGGATTAGATTTGGGTTTTGGGTAAACATACAAAAAAGGTTGGGAACCACTGATTTAGGGGGTTCCCAAACCTGGCAGTTTTAGCTAAATTGTAAATTTAGCTACAAATGGGATGGGAAATTTAGTTGCGATAAATATTGTAAGGAAATTTATTAAGTATTTCGACCTAGTATGTTTCATGGACTGCTCTCGATTTTCCTATGAAATTGCAAACAAGGGGAGTCGATGACCCTGATTTTGTTTCTGCAATCGGTTTTATTGAGAAACCTAACCTGACCTAACCTAACCTGACCTAACCTAACCTAACCTGACCTAATCGAGTTTCTTATACTATTGTTTTTTGCAAGATATCGCACTAATTCTTGTAATTTTTTGTGAATTTGCATGACGTAAGCGCCACACCAGCTCGGACTTATTTAAAAAGATGTTGGAGTGTATTGCGTCGTTTCAGTAAATAAATTTATTCAATATCCAATAACATTTTTCTCCATCATTTCTAAAGAAAACCGATTGCAGAAACAAAATCAGGGTCATCGACTGCCCTTGTTTGCAATTTCGTGGGAAAATCGAGAGCAGTCCATGAAACATACTAGTCCCAAGTATTTTCTCAAATACATAAGTTAGATACATTGAAAGTAAATAAATTTCACATTTACTTAACAGATCACGTCATTATTTACTGCAAACCATTCAGTGTGTTTTTCAATTCTTGAATATTATGTTGGTCCAAATTGGTAATATAACTAATTATGTATTTATGGCTACTGATGATGGAGACAGTGAGACTCGAAAACGTCTGACCAAATGTAATATATGATAAATAAAATGTTTGGGGCATATATTTAGGTCTTCTTGTTCATCTCCAGATTATATGTATATATAGGCCAGGATTAAAAGTGGGTCCACCAGCTTGACCTTCGTGTAAAGAGAGACCAACGTACGGAACTGCTACGAGGTTACGAGGTATATACATTATATACTGCATATATGAGAAGGGATACTGTGGAGAGGAGAACACACGTTGATCCAAATAATATATATATATATATATATATATATATATATATATATATATATATATATATATACATATACCGGGTAAGTCAAAAGTCTCCATACATAGGCAAAATGGTCATGATAAATAAATGATTATTTATTTTTTATTTTTTTGTAGGTGATGTGCTGAGATCCTTTCCTTTGCATGTGCCATCCGTATGTGCATTCAGTGTAATGGTGCCCACATAGAGCATATTTTGTAACTTACAAGTGATTGCATAATAAAGTGACCAGTTTGCCTATGTATGGAGACTTTTGACTCACCCTGTATATATATATATATATGTGTGTGTGTGTGTGTGTGTGTGTGTGTGTGTGTGTGTGTGTAAAAATGAACAATGAATAATACCTGTATAATCTTTATGTAATCCTGTATATTCTTATACACTTATATTTATATAATTTTTATATTCAAATATTAATTTTTACATAAGAACCAAAATCGCCTAACGCGAGTTTGGATAAAATTTTGATTTGCTTTCTATTTTTGCCAAATAATTAGTGATTGTTTCATTTTTTTAAGATTCCTTAATATTTACTGTATACTCGTATAAGTATATATATTTAATTAATAGTTTCACTCACTCTTTGTACAATGACTATAAACCTTTCATTACTGTATTTCTCTAATTCGTTTCTTCTAATTTCTCCCAATAATGACTTGTACTGTACGTACGAATTAAATAACTATGGCGTATTAATTATGAATTAACGTATTGCATAATTTGATAAATTATGACGTCATAAAGTAACTTAATTCTCTACGTTTTCCATACCTTGAATGCTGAATCACGTGTTTAGTATGTGGATATCTTTAGAATACTATAATACTGTAGAATAGAATAGAATAACCTTTATTAATAATAATAAAATAAATACATTTTTTCAATTTACAATGACATGAATAATTTTGAAGCTCGACTATTTATTTTATTTAATTTGGCCCTTAAGCAACTTGTTGTTATTAATTAATAATAGTAAATAAGTAAATAAGTATTATTAATAGTTAAAACATGTATTACAATATTATACAATATTAATGGACAATATTAAACAATATTAGTGGACATTAATCCTAGATTTTTGTTAGTGTGCCATTATTAATCGGGATTTCAACTTGTTTTTAAACAAATTTACATTCACAATATTTTTTATATCGGCATGCAAGTCATTCCATAGTTTCAATCCAATGAAAATGGGTAGTTTTTGAGATGAAGACAATCTAAATTGAGGTATAACAAGCTTTGATCTATTTCTGGTCTGATGCGAGTGGATTTCTTGATGAGTTACAAAATATCTATTTACCATTGCAAATTAATGATTTTGTTCTTACACTCGTAAATAAAAATAAAATGTGCCAGTTTGGTTATATCGTTGAGCTTTAGTAGGTTTAGCTCTTTAAATAAAGCACTAGAGTGATCAAGGAAATCAGCATCAGATAATAACCTTATTGCTCGTTTTTGATGACAAATATACCATTTAATGCGTTGTTAGCGGTTTCCCCCAAACAAGGGTGCAGTATGTTATATGAACAAGAGTATGATAAAGAGTCAATAAAACTTGTTTAGGTACTACATTTCTAAGTTACTGGTGGTCAACCATTTCATTACACTGATGAATTCTGAATGAAATATATTCTTAGCTGTATTAACATCTTTGCAAGAAAAAGAGACAGTTGTATCATCTGCAAACATTATGAAGTTCAGTATATCAGATGAACGTGGAAGGTCATTTATATATAATAAAAATAACAGTGGACCCAGAACTGAGCCCTGTGGCACACCATGTTTGACAAGCGCTTTAGTTGAGCAAACCTTATTTACTGATATAATATCTATTGTACAAATAACTTTTAAACTAATCACTGATTGCTCCTCTGAAACAGTATTCAATGTTTGGTAAATTCTTTAATAATAATAAAAACTTCATTCTCTATAAGTCATTATTTATATTTGTGTCCTGTCTGGTGTTATGTAGTATAAATATTATTATTCGACCATATTCATCCATACGTTCATATCTTATCTTGACCGTTATCCTTTATTAATTTTATTACTTATTCATTCTCCTACCTATTGTCTACTGATGCCCTATCAACCTATCAGTCCATGTTTACTCGTGTCTATATTACGCACACAACCTATTGTGTTACGTACCGATATGTGTACAATACTTTGTGCATTCGTACATGTCCCCTGATGATCATGATTACGAACATAGTTACGTACATGTAAATACGTCCACATGTATTCTTTTTACTTTTTCTTTTAAGTGCGTTCACCTCTCGCAAGCTGTTCATTCATGCTGATTCAAGGTGTTCGAATTCCGATGACGTCGCCAAAAGCAAGCATCTGAATTCGAAATCTTCTCTCTTGTTTCTGCTACCAATTTATAACGTTAAAATGTTATGTTATATTATTTTAATATACTGTATTGTTTTCCTGTCAGGCCACTGGTTCGTTATCGGCTTATGTCACATTGTTATCCCCGTTCTCATTACTTGTACTTACTATTTCTACCTAATTGTCATTCAAATTCTATATTACTTATGTATTACGTTCATAAATGTCCGTGTACTTCCAATGAAAAGTACATCGTATTTTTCTCCGCTTTCCTCATCGCTGGCTAATTAGACTTTCAAACTCTGATAACCAACTAGGTTCTAATAATATTTGACATAATTTGGCGTAATTATTGTTAACTATACTGTAACCAATGTTCCCTCTAAGGTGTGCGCGTGTGCGCGTGTGCGCGCGCACACGCGTTGTGAAACCCGCGCACACAGCAAAATAAAATGCGCACAGGCTGAAGCGTATCATGAGTCACGACAGTAAATGAAGTAATTTAAAAAATGTACCGCCACACAAGGTCTGACCATTTGCATCAACATACTCTATAGTCGCTCTTTTAAGTATTAACCCTTTCCGACCGACTTCGCCGACGTCCGCGCAATTGCGCAATACGGATTTTTTTTACTATATGTATTTGCATTTTTTTTTCTTTTATACATTAAATCATTGAATATAAACTTCTCTTTCTTATTTTTGCATAAAAACGAATAGTAATTATCTCATAATTCATAAAAAATAATTTATTTTTTATTTTATTCCTATTTTGTGAATGGATAAAATCATGTATTAATCTTGATAGTCTATTTTAAATTGCTAAATGATAAAAATTGTTTGAGAAATGATAACTAAAATAGTAATTTTCAATTAATGTTATTTTAATTTTTTTCTTTATTTTGTTAAATTTTATTTTACTATTTTTTATTTTATTCATATTTTTAGAATGGATAAAATGTTTTCTTTATAAGAATATAAATATCGTAAACAGTTTTTTTAATATCCATTTAATAGTACCGTAATGATCGAGCTATCACCTTATGGAAATAATATTTATTAAGTATTTAATATTTATATATATTTCATTTTGAAGATAATAGCGCTCAGAAAAGTTTGCACAATTTTTACCATGAATCTAAATGTACGCACAACGAAAATTTCTTGCGCACACGGCCTAAAAAAAATTAGAGGAACATTGACTGTAACTATATAACATTGTTGTTAATCCCCTTTAAATTATAGAACAACGGTTAACTCTCCTTCATTATATAAATTGATAATGTAATTAATATACTTTAATGAAACTGTAATTAACGATAATAAGCGAATGTGAATTAATTGGTAATTATAATCATAGTTATAATAAACCAAAATTACAATGTACTCAGTAATATATTTGGGATTGTACTCAATGTACTACTCCGACATTATGTCGCCATTTAGGAATGTATACTCGGCGATATTATTATTTTTTGTTATTTAGTTTTTCGTTTCATTTTGGAATCTTTCAAAATTCTGACATGTGTTAAAATTATGCTTAACGTCCAAGAAGTGTTTAGATCTCCAGTTAAAGGGGGAACTTAACCTTCAACTGCACTCCCCCAAAATTTAGACTTATTTAATTCTTGTATTGTAAATTCAATCACTCCTGTCTAAGCAGCCCTTCATCGAGGAGGTTGGAGCCTCCTCGAGGAAGCCGAGGGCCTCCTCACTTCTTTTAAATTCGGCCTGCCATGGTCGAAAGAGGTCGAACCTCTCTCCCTGTAAAATTCTAATCTAATTTAGAGGCTGAGCATTACCTGCACATTTTAGCAGTAAATTACAGTAAGAAAAGTCTTTATCTTCGCCTTAGAGCCGTACTCTCTTCAGAAAACTCAGTCTTAAATAGAGAAAACTAATTTCCCGATACGTTATAAGAAGAATTGGGGAACCGTCAGATAATTTAGTAAGTTTCCCAGAATCCTCCGAGTCACTATAGAAGAACTCGGAGAGTAGTATAGACGAAACTACCGCGAGTAACAAATCCGTTGCTGCCTCCTAACCAGAACCCCCGTCGACTTCGAACCAACCAAGGCATAGAAGAGGGGGTTAACATATATATATATATATATATATTGGTTACTTCGGATCAACCTGTGTCACATCCCTCTGCAACATCCATTCTCATTTGGGAGATTTGTTGAAAGAGAGAGTTGTTTCTACTGTCATCCTGACCTCATAGCAAGTTACGCATGCCTGGTCAGGGACTTTACAAAGAAAGATGTCGAGTTGACTTTTGAAAGTATTTGCGTTGCTGTGTTAGAATAGTTTAGTTCTTTCAACAGCAGTTATTCTGAAAGTATTTTTCCATCTCCGCTTTCATGTCCCTCTCTCCCACCGCAGTTGGGCTGGAACAGAATCTACCTCATCTCTCATTCGAGTAAGTTTTTATTTCATTTAACAACCCCATCTGCATTTTAAAGTTTGGCGTATATCTCTCGAGGATTTTACTGTATGGATATATGTTGTATTCCCCATGTTTTCTTTACATATATATATATATATATATATATATATATATATATATATATATATATATATTATAATATATATATATATATATATATATATATAGGGCGTCCCCAAAAAAATGTATACACACTTTAACAGCTGATAGCTCAATTGATGTTTCTTTCTTTCCAAGTTAAACCCATTAGAATTAATAATGGCAGTCAGACTAAGCTTTGAACAAAGGAAATTCATTCTAAAATGCTACTGGAAGTGTGAAAACGCAGTTGAAGTGCAAAGACAGTTTAGGAGGGAGTTTCAAACAGATCCACCAAGGCGACTTACCATCACTCGAATTAGAGATAAGTTTGATGCCGATGGAACTGTTCAGAATGTCCACAAGAAGCGTTCCGGAAGACCACGGACATCGACAAGCCCCAGAAAGCAAGAAAGAGTACTGGAAACGTATCACCAAAGTCCAAGAAAATCTGTGCGGCAAGCGAGTCGTGAGGTAGGAATTTCAGAATCGTCTGTCCAACGCATTTTGAAGCGCTGTCAATGGAAAGTTACATTCCAAGATTAGTCCATGCTATTAATGAAGATGATCCGGACCGAAGAGTGGAGTATTGCGAGTGGTACTTGGCACGATGTGGATGTGGATTGGACGAAGGGGTTTCGTAGAATACCCTCCGCGTTCACCAGACCTCACACCACTATACTTTTTTTTATGGGGATACTTAAAAGACAAAGTCTACGCTATAAAACCTGCAACAGTCGCTGAATTGAGAGCAGCCATTGAACGAGAATGCACACAAATACCAAACGAAATGTTTCGTGATGTTTGCGATTCCATTGCTTCGCGTTATCAGCAGTGCCTGGACCAGAACGGACGTCAGTTTGAAAACAGGCGTTGACAAAACAATTAAATAATGTCTGTAGATTCTATTACATTTTGAAAATGAAATGTATTTTAATAAACACTGCCTTTATAATTATTTAAAGTGTGTATACATTTTTTTTTTTTGGGACGCCCTGTATATATTATATATAATATATAATTATATATATATATATATTATATATATATATATATATATATATATAATATATATATATATATATATATATATATATATATCCTTATACATTTAAAAAATACCCTACAAATTGGTCCATTTTTTGGATAAAATAAATGACCCACAATGTTTTCAATCATTTTATGCACAAGGGGGTGGGGGGTTAGCCCCCAAGTTGCACAAAGGGGGGTGAGGGAGATGACCTCCCCCAAAGGGAGGTCGTAGGGCAGGAGCCGAAGACTCTGCTTGTATATACACACACACAACACACACCATATATATATATATATATGTCTGATACAACTCAGAATGGTTCTTTGATTTAGCTTTTCCGGAATCACAGACCTAATGTACCTGAAACAAAGACCCCTTCTGGGATAATTAAAGCCACTATAGTTCGAGAGAATAAGTAGTTGTAAATGTCAATATTAAAGTTTTTTCTTTTCTGATGGAAGCCCAACGTGCCCCCAACCATACCTTCCCTCACCAGCTATCTGCTAAGTAGATAAGTCGGATTGAATTCACATCAAAGAAAATGGGTAACTATTGTATTTTTAGTCAAAATCCAAATCTTAAACGTCAACCAGCAACGTTTTATATATATATATTATATATATATATATATATATATCCCCGCAAGGGGGTTCTAAGCTCGTGCTCTTGAGTGCTCTTTGTGCTCGTTTGTACGTGCTGTTCCTGGAGGTTTCACGTGCGCCCTCCCGGCCCTAGCACCCAAGGATGATGGGGCTCGACCCTGCAGTCCTTGTCATCCTTGGTCTTTTTTCCACTTCGACTGTCCCCTCCACCCTTTCTTTTTCCTCTGTCTTTCCTCTTACTTTTTCTTTGTTTTTCCGCTGAGATTGCCCTTTAAATAGAGGCGAATCGGTTCTTCCTGAACTAAAAAAAAAAAAAAAAAAAAAAAAAATATTATATATATATATATATACACACTATATTTTATGAGAAATATTTGGGATTTTTATATGTTTTTTATTTCCTATACGTTTGTGTGTAGTTTTCAACTAAAATTTTGAAACCTTTTAAACTACAAAGGAGTTTTTACCTCTGAGAAAAAGCATACTTTGTAAGAGGATGATATATATATATATATATATATATAATATATATTCTCTCTCTCTCTTTATCTCTGACTAAAAATGTTATCATTCACATCATTTTTTTTTTTTGGTGTGTGTGTGTGTGTGTGTGTGTGTGTGTGCGTGTGTGTGGAGGGAGGAAATTTTTGTTTTATAAAGTGCTTTTATATTTTCATTTATATATATTTTTTAAACTTATTTTATAGTACCTCGTTTTCATGAATTTCATGGATTTGTTTGAGTGCAATAAACACACATAATAAGCCGGAAAGTTAAAAGACAATAAAGTGGGGTGCTGAGAACTAGTGAGGTTCGAATATTAATAAATTTGCGTGTTCTTTGCAGTTGAATGTATATAATGTTACGGCATGCGGGAGGGGCCCCCTTGGGGCATTGGTTTCTGCGAGTATGTAGAAGAATTACGGCATATGGAAGAGTGAGGCCCATCGTGTAATGGTATCGCATCTGACCGGCAATCGGAAGATCCCGGGTTCGATTCCCGGGTGGTTACCTCATTTTTTCATTTGTTTCGTTCTCTCTCTCTCGTCTTGCGCGGAATATCTCCTATACAAGCGTCGTTCTTTACGTTATTTATACTGCGTGTTCTTTGCAGTTGAATGTATATATATATATATATATATATATATATATATATATAAATGGGAATGAACTCAGAATGGTTCCCTGAGGTTTTTTATGATACACACAGACCGTGCATGGAACAAGGAACTTCTGGGATAATTAAATCCACTATAGTCCGAATAAGTAATGGTAAATGACAAATACTATAGTTTTTCTTTTCCATGATGCAAGCCCGACGTGGGCAACGGGTCACTCGCAAAGAGGTCCCAAAAATATAGCTTCCGTCACCAGCTATCTACAAAGCAGATTGGATCCAGCTTTGGGACAGGATCTAGGATTTAAAGCAGCCTAGCCCAGCTACATTTAGAACCTCGATGTAAGCAAAAGACTCGCTGCCTTCACGTCAGATTGAATACATCAAAGAAAAAGGGGTAACTATTATATTTTTAGCCAAAACCAAAACTTAAACCTCAACTGGCAGAATTGAGCGTCCACTTTTCAAGGCACATAACATGTCCGTTTCATGATGGGAATGAACTCAGAATGGTTCCCTGAGGTTTTTTTATGATTTTGCCAGTTCAGGTTTAAGTTTAGGTTTTTGGCTAAAAATATAATAGTTCCCCTTTTTCTTCGATGTATTCAATCTGACGTGAAGGCAGCGAGTCTTTTGCTTATATCGAGGTCCTAAATGTAGCTGGGCTAGGCTGCTTTAAACCCTAGATCCTGTCCCAAAGCTGGATCCTATCTGCTTTGCAGATAGCTGGTGTGGGAAGCTATATTTTTGGGGCCTCTTTGCGAGTGACCCGTTACCCACGTCGGGCTAGCATCATGAAAAAGAAACACTATAGTATTTGTCATTTACCATTACTTATTCGGACTATAGTGGATTTAATTTTCCAAGAAGAGGTCCTTGTTCCATGCATGGTCTGTGTGTATCATATATATATATATATATATATATATAAGTTACATATATATATATATATATATATATATATATATATATATATATATATATATATATATATATATATATATATATATATCGCGCGATATTATAGTTCCTCTTTATAAATCATTAGTTAGACCCCATTTGGAGTACGCGGTCCAATTTTGGAATCCGCATATGCGTAAAGATATAGACAAAATCGAAAGAGTTCAAAGACGAGCAACTAAGATGATTCCGTCTCTTAGGTCAAAGTCGTACGAGGATAGGCTTAAAGAGTTAAAATTGACTACACTCGAGACTAGGAGGTTAAGGGGTGATCTAATCCAGGTTTTCAAAATTATGAATGGGTTTGATAACGTAGATAGAGATAGCTTTTTCGAAATATCTCAATATAATAGGACTAGAAATAACGGGTGTAAGTTGACAAGTAGAAGGTTCGAGACAGCAGTTGCGAAAAACTTTTTTACGCATAGAATAGTAAATAGCTGGAATAGATTGCCGGTAGAAGTAATTAGTAGCACGTCTATAAACATGTTTAAGAATCGATTGGACGCGCATGTTGATAGAAAGGGTATAGTTTAAGGTAGTAAAATTAAGGCTTTGTGGGGATAGATCCCACAGCTCAACACAAGTGCTGTGGGATATAGGGAGGCAGCGTCTTGGGTTAGGGGATACTCTCTGTCCTTACACACCCTATTTAAAGAGATTCCTCTGCCGAGCGGTGCCCCCCATAGTACTGTGAGGTATTGAAAAACTCATGATCTTCACTTGCCCCACAAACACCTTTAAATGGGAGACCCATAATGGGTGCACACACATTTCTACATTACTGTACAGTCTTTACAGCCACACCTACACTTTTCCTCGTAAGTGTATATATTGTAATGTATATGGTTGTAAATTTGACTTGGTCCGCAATCGATATGAACCGTGACTTGATGGATACCGTAATGAAATTGACTGGATTCTTTGGATCTGATATATTTGCATGTCCGTTATATAATAGATATAGAGTGTAACATATTTGTGGATAGTAGTCTATTATGACTTGATCCTCTGGATCGAGAGATTCTATCTTTAGTTTTAAATCGATAATTAATTATTTTTAAATTGATAATGTATATGGTTGTAAATTTTGACTTGGTCCGCAATCGATATGGACCGTGACTTGATGGATACCGTAATGAAATTGACTGGATTCTTTGGATCTGATATATTTGCATGTCCGTTATAAATAGATATAGAATGTAACATATTTGTGGATAGTAGTCTATTATGACTTGCTCCTCTGGACCGAGAGATTCTATCTTTAGTTTTTAAACCGATAATTAATTATTTTTAAATTGATAATTATTTAGTTTCGTAAAAATTGGTCGTTGCCAATTTACCGGCAGTTTTTAAATAAGTTTCTTATGTTCTTGTGGTTCGGAACCCACGTAAAATTGTAGGTCCCCTCCGCCACCACGGAGGACATACACAATACACGATTACGAACACAGTTAGGTAGACCAGCCATGAGTGGATCCTAGGGTCTTTGTTGGTCTGAAACATTATAACGAATAAATGAAAAATGAGGCGAACCGCCCGGGAATCGAACCCAGGGCCTTCCAATTGCCGGTTGGATGCGCTACCATTACACTACGGACCTCGATCAATCATAAATCGAAATTCTCCTACATAGGGCAGAAACCAATGCCCTGAGAGGGCACCCTCACAAATCGTGAATATGTGCATTTAACTGCAATGACCACGCAGTATATAAATGAATTTATATACTGCGTGGTCATTGCAGTTAAATGCATATATATATATATATATATATATATATATATATATATATATATATATATATTTGGCAAAATATAGGTTATAATGTTATAATGTTATAATGTTTCAGACCAACAAAGACCCTAGGATCCACTCATGGCTGGTCTACCTAACTGTGTTCGTGTATTGTGTATGTCCTCCGTGGTGGCGGAGGGGACCTACAATTTTACGTGGGTTCCGAACCACAAGAACATAAGAAATTTATGTAAAAACTGCCGGTAAATTGGCAACGACCAATTTTTACGAAACTAAATAATTATCAATTTAAAACTAATTAATTATCGATTTAAAACTAAAGATAGAATCTCTGATCCAGAGGATCAAGTCATAATAGACTACTATCCACAAATATGTTACACTCTATATCTATTTATAAAGGACATGCAAATATATCGGATCCAAAGAATCCAGTCAATTTCATTACGATATCCATCAAGTCACGGTCCATATCGATAGCGGACCAAGTCAAAATTTACAATCGTATACATTACAATATACACTTACGAGAAAAAGAGTAGGTGTGGCTGTAAAGACTGTACAGTAATGTAGAAATGTGTGTGCACCCATTTTGGGTCTCCCATTTAAAGGTGTTTGTGGGGCAAGTGAAGATCATGAGTTTTTCAATACCTCACAGTACTATGGGGGGCACCGCTCGGCAGAGGAATCTCTTTAAATGGGGTGTGTAAGGACAGAGAGTATCCCCTAACCCAAGACGCTGCCTCCCTATATCCCTCAACACTTGTGTTGAGCTGTGGGATCTATCCCCAGAAAGCCTTAATTTTACTACCTTAAACTATACCCTTTCTATCAACATATGCGTCTAATCGATTTTTAAACATGTTTATAGACGTGCTACTAATTACTTCTACCGGCAAACTATTCCAGCTATTTACTATTCTATGCGTAAAAAAGTTTTTCGCAACTGCTGTCTCGAACCTTCTACTTGTCAACTTACACCCGTTATTTCTTGTCCTATTATATTGAGATATTTCGAAAAAGCTATCTCTATCTACGTTATCGAACCCATTCATAATTTTGAAAACCTGGATTAGATCACCCCTTAACCTCCTGGTCTCGAGTGTTGTCAATTTTAACTCCTTAAGCCTATCCTCGTACGACTTTGACCTAAGCGACGGAATCATCTTAGTTGCTCGTCTTTGAACTCTTTCGATTTTGTCTATATCTTTGCGCATATACGGATTCCAAAATTGGACCGCGTACTCCAAATGGGGTCTAACTAATGATTTATAAAGTGGAACTATAATATCGCGCGATTTGTACTCAAAATTTCGAGCTATAAAACCTAACACTTTGTTCGCCTTATTGACCGCTGCTGTACTTTGTTTCGCTACTTTTAAATCACCAGTGACTATAACTCCTAAATCTTTTTCCTGCTCTACGCTTGTTAAATCTTTCCCTGACATACTATACGCAAATTTACCGTTACGCGAACCTATATGCAAAATTTTGCACTTACGTTAAATTCAAAGTAAGACTTAAAAAAAAAACCCAGACATTCGCTCTTTATAAATAGCTTTACTTAATTCATTGTTTCAAAACCTAATTAAGTTTTTATTCGGAGATTTAAATTTTTTCCAAAAAATTTTTTTTTAAAAAAAAAAAAAAAACCTAAGTCTGTCCAAATTAACCCTTTCAGGACGACTGGTCAAAATTGGTAGAGTTTTAAATACACGCATTCATAACTTTACAAAAAATTCCGGCCTTAAAGGGTTAATTAATTTGGTACGTAGTGTATATCACTTACCATACTAAAAAAATGAAAATACAAGGTTTTAATTCCAGCAAATATACAGGGTGTGTATAAAGTAACTCGAGTGAAGAGACAAATCCGATTTGAATTATATCAGGTCATCCCATAAGTAATGTCGTTTTTTACGATAGATTAAGTTTAAACTAGTCCTACTCGTTTTAACCATAAATTTTCCGAAGGTTATATCTAAGAGGAGATCTACCGTGTTTCGCTACATACTTTACAGACCTTGACCAGTGAAGACGTGTGTGTTGCTTTATGTGAACCCCTCATAAACATGGCGGTATCAGAAGAGTATATCAGGCATATAATGCTTTACGAGTTCAAAAAAGGGAATAGTGCTACTGAAGCAACGCGAAACATTCAGGACGTTTATGGCAACGATATTCTGCATGTGAGGAAATGTCAAAGATGGTTTCAAAAGTTTAGGAATGGTGACTGCTGTTTGACAGATGCAGCACGCTCTGGACGCCCTGCTGAGTTTGATGATGACCTGCTGTTAGCCGCACTCGAAGAAGACTGTTCAACAACTGTCGAAGAATTGGCCCTGAAACTCAATTCATCCCCGTCCACCATCCATCGACATTTGCAACAACTCGGGAAAGTGCCTAACTTAGGAAAATGGGTGCCACATGAATTGTTGGTCGACAATCTGAGGGTGCGGGTAAATATTAGCACAGCTCTTCATTCCTGTGAACTCCAAGATCCGTTTTTGCACCGTTTAATGACTGGTGATGAAAAGTGGATACTGTACCAGAATGTTAAGCGCCGTCGACAGTGGGTTTGTGCCGGAGAACCAGCGACACCACAGCCCCTCGGAAGGTGTTGCTTAGTGTTTGGTGGGATAAAGGTGGTGTAATACACTTTGAAACCTTACCACACAACCAAACAATCATCGCTCAGCTCTACTGTCAACAACTGGATCGATTGAACACTGCACTAAAAGAAAAGAGACCTTCTTTGGTTAATCGGAAAGGAATCGTGTTCCACCACGACAACGCACGTCCTCATACCGCTCGGATCACTTCTGCAAAAACTGAGGAGCTTGGGAGGAAAAACTTCCATATCCTCCATATTCTCCAGACCTTGCGCCTTCAGATTATCATCTCTTCAGGAGTCTGCAAAACTATCTTGACGAGAAACAGTATACTTCTTTAGATGACCTGCACACCAGTCTTTGTACGTTTTTTGCCTCAAAACCGCCTGAATTTTATAAACATGGCATTGAAAAGCTTGTAGGACGTTGGCAGCGTGTCATTGATTCTGATGGAAAATATATACTACAGTGCCCGCGAAAAGTATCCGATCACTCAAGAAAATACAATATTTTCCCTTGATATTCAGAGACACATAATTCACTTTCTATTTATTCTAGCGACATCTGGTAACTTTGAGGTTGCTCGCTGATATGAGAGCTATCCAACGCATTCTCAAATTAGTGTTCTGGTAGCCTTCGTTGCGGGTGGCTGTGTCTCAAAGTTGTCAGATTTCACTGTTTGTATAAATTTATTGATATTTTGTTATTTTTTACAGAAAGTGGTGTAAATAAAATTTATATATAATGTGTGCTAAAAACAACTTAAGAGTGATTGTCGAGGTGCTATTGTTGCTTTGCATACATGTGGGAAATCACAGAGACAGATAGCTAAGGAATTAAACATATCCCAAAGTACCGTTAATTTATGGGTTTCACGGGCTAAGAACAATGCCGGCCTAACCACGCCAGTCCCTAAAAAACGATCTGGCAGACCGAGAAAAACAAATTCACGAACAGACAAACTTATGAAACGTTTAGTATTGAAAAACCCAACAATAACTGCGAAAGAAATAAAATTTAATATGAATAATTTGTTATTTGGTGTTTCTGAACGAACTATCCAGGAGCGGCTCCAAAAAGAACTCGGATTACCATCTCGCCATGCTGCTAAGAAACCGTTCATTAATGAAAAAATGCGTAAAAAACGTGTCGCATTTTGTAAAAAATATATTCATTGGACTGTTGATGACTGGAAGAAGGTTTTATTTAGTGATGAGTCGACATTTTTGACATTCAGAAGTTGTCCAAAAAAGGTTCGCCGGCCCATTGGCTCAAATAGGATGGACCCTAAATACACCCTAAAGACAATGAAACACCTTCCAAGTGTGATGGTTTGGGGTTGTTCGTTACTATGGGCGTGGAAACCTATATTTTCTTCCGAAGAACACAACTATGAATGGTGCACGGTATTTAGCAATGCTACAGGATAAACTTCCAATGGCAATGGCAATCCAAAGGACAAAAACATACATGCATGATGGTGCACCATGTCACAGGGCCAAAATAGTGACAAAATGGATTACTGACAATAAATTTGATATTTGGATTGGCCTGGTAATAGTCCAGATCTCAATCCGATAGAAAATATGTGGCTAATAATAAAAAATAAGGTTGAATGCCACGACACTGGCTCAGTCGAAAAATTACAAGAAGCCATCAAAAAGGTATGGTGCAAGGAAATATCAGTGGAAGTTTGTCAAAACTTGATTAAATCCATGCCAAAACGTCTAGAACAAGTCATCCAAACCAAAGGACAGATGACAAAATACTAATATAAGGTTAGTATACATTTAAACATTGTTTTTTATGTAAAAAATACAAATTTCCAGGGTGATCGGATACTTTTCGCGGGCACTGTAGATTAAAAAGTTTCAGTTGAGTTTTTTTTTGTCCTTCAAATTCTGATCTAGAAAACGACATTACTTATGGGATGACCTGATATTAACGCGAGTGAACATGGACGAGTAATATTTATTAACACGTACTTTATAACAACTGTATAGTCGATAGTAAGGTTTATAAAGAGAGGTTGAAAATGTTTTTACGAGTTTTTTACGAGTTTTTACGCACACCCTGTACTGTATATATTTAAAAAGTTGAAATTATTCTCAGCAAATTATTCATTAATAACGTACTAAAATTGTTAACTGTCAAATGTGACTTAAAGCAAAGCTAATAACACTCCTTCGTTTTTGTAATTAACGTAAGATTATGATTTCTTCAGTGTTTATTGGCTTCCATTTCTGCAGCAGTGATCATTATCAAACATGAAAGGATCAAAATTTTTATCAGTAAATGATCAGTTGTATTATTTATATGTAAATGTACATCAATACTAAAATTTTATAATTATCCGTTGGCAGGAAGTGTAATGCTACAGTGTTGCTAAGGGGAAAATTTATCTTTTACATTTACAGGCAGGACTAGTTTCGTGGACGTGTCGTAACACCGCTTCTCGTAGATTAATGAAATTAAGCGTCAGTGGATCTGGTTAGTTGTTGGATGGGAGACCCTTCTCCGCGTTCAAATCCCATGTAAGGTCCTTGGCCCTCTCTTTTATCATCATAATTATTTACAGTCTCTAAAATTTAACATTTATGTTTACAAAATAATAGTATTGTTTACATTTTTAACTTGTACAGAAATAATGTAACGAGTCTATCTTAAAGTTAAAAGAATAAACAAAATTGAAGTATAGTTCTCCTGGTGTTTCGTTTACGTTGATGAGGAAAGAAATTCGCCGAAAAGTATTTAAAAAGACCCTCAAAAGTTATTAATTAGTAAATTTTTAACCTTTTTTTCCTCAAGTTCAAAGAGACTTATCTCGAAACTCGCTGTTTGTTTTCGGTAAGAAACATCAAACTTAAAGTTTCATCACAGGGCTTTTTTAACCTACCGTAAATGCCCTTTTGATGTACAGAATGTGTTATAGTGAATTTTTACATCAAGAGAAAGCTTTAAAACTTGGGACTTGACTTTGATTTACGTTTCTAAAACCGGAAATAATCAAAGCATATTATTTTCGAGAACAGGCTAGAATTTTTTACATACCACCTCCTGCCCAAAAGGTTATTGGTTCGAATACTGCGATGGGTATTATGGGCAATTAATTAAAGGGCATTAGATTTTATCTGACATGTAATTTAGTAGGAAAAAGTTAGATCAATAAATGCCCTACTGTATTGTCACAATTTTTGCATATTAAGAGAATTCGAACTCAGTATGGAAAGATGGGTATAGCCATCAGGGGCGTAATTGGAGTAAGAGAGTTGGGAGGGGAGGGGTGAACGAACATAATCCTATTGTTAGACGCATTCATTCTCTGTGGAGGTAATTATAAAAGTTGTCTCCCCCAACTTTTGTAATTACTCCCATAGATAATGAATGCTTCTAACAATAGGATTGTGTTCGTTCCCCCCACCCCACTCAACTTTTTACTCCAGTTACACCCCTAATAGCCATTAGCAAAGAGAATACATCATAGGATATCCAATTAGAAATAAAGTCATGAAAGAATAAAGAAATAATTTTTCATATATTAGTTGAATTGACAAACACGGAATTGAACTGAATAACCTTTTAGTGATAAAAATACAATTTGTTTTTTTTAGTTTTGACATAAATAATTATAAAATTGGACTATTTATTTTATTTAATTTAGCCTATTAGCTTAAGGCTTTACTGGCCTTACACACACACACACACACATATATATATATATATATATATATATATATATATATATATTATATATATATATATATATATAGGATGAATTTCACAATTAAACACGTGAAATGAATGAAATGCAAATCCACAAGGAAAAGAAAAATGATTCCAAGGTCTTTCGTGTATTTAGAAGTACACCTCGTCAGGGAATTACACGAAAGGCCTTGAATAATTTTTCTTTTTCCTTGTGGTTTGCATCATATATATATATATATATTATATATATTTGCAGCATTTGCATTTGCCCTTGATTCCCCTTCCTCCATAGAAAAAAAAAAAATATATATATATATATATATATCATATTCCATGAGAATTTCGTTTTACTCGCCATATTTTGGCTGAAAAATATCGGGTTTCAGCGTTTTTCATATACTGTATATTTTTTTTAAATGTCCCCAAAAAACATGTTTTTTTCAATTTTTTAATATTTTTTTGGTGTTTAGGGAGAGACAGCTAAAAAAACCCCTCAGACACGCTCTGATTCGTATTTCATCAAAAAAGGGTCAAGAAAAATCTTTCCCCTTAGTTTCAAGAGGATTTTGTCCAGCATTTAGGGGGATAAAATAAATCACAATTCTATATACTACGAAACCATAATTTTTTTTCCGAAAATTTTCTCTATTTATATAGTATATATATATATATATATATATATTATATATATATATATATATATATATATATATATATATATCAAAACTATTGACTTCTCCTTAGGGAAACGGAGCTTACAGATGAAAAGAAGAATCAACACAACGGCAAACATTTTCATTTATTTGTACATCAGACGTTTCGACAAATCTTTTG
>JAJOZX010003669.1:307500-330000 GCA_023014485.1 Bathynomus jamesi | reverse complement strand
CGTCTTTGATCTTTCGATTTTATCTATATCTTTGCACATATGCGGATTCCAAAACTGGATCGCGTACTCCAAATGGGGTCTAACTAATGATTTATAAAGAGGAAAAATAATATCGCGCGATTTGTACTCAAAATTCCAAGCTATAAAACCTAGAATCTTGTTCGCCTTATTGACCGCTGCTGTACTTTGTTTCGCCACTTTTAAGTGACCAGTGACGATAACTCCTAAATCTTCCCTGACATGCGATACGCAAAATTACACAATTGCACTTATCGACGTTAAATCTCATTTGCCATGTGACTGACTAATCAACGATTTTGTTCAGATCTTCCTGGATTTTACCCTAACTTCACCATTAATTATCCTACCACCCAACTTCGTGTCATCCGCAAACTTCGTTAATATATATAAGAAAAAGCAAGGGGCCCAATACATTAGCCCAAGACGACTCCGCTCCATCAACGACCACCCTCTGTTTCCTACCTCGCAACCACTCTTCTATCCAATTTATTACTACATCCCTGATTGCATGAGCCTTAGTTTTTTCAATGAGTCGTTTGTGCGGTACGGTGTCAAACGCTTTTTGAAAATCTAAATACACTACATCTACCGCCGCCCGATGACTGTCGTAAACTTCAACCACGCTTTGAAAAAATTCTAAAACATTAGTTAAGCAAGATTTGTTTCGCCTAAAACCGTGCTGCGTATTTCTAATTAAGTTATGCAATTCCAAGTGTTCCACTATACAATCCCTAATTATTGATTCCATTGCTTACATACAACAGACGTTAAACTGATTGGCCTATAATTTCCCGCCGCACCTTTATCGCTTTCCTTAAAAATAGGTGTTACATTTGTTAACTTGAAATTATCTGGTACGCACCCCTCAGAAATAGACGCATTAAAAATCTTTGTTAGCGACACAACAATGCTTTCTTTTAATTCTTTTAGTTGTATGGGATATATGGAATCCAGCCCCGGTGATTTACACATTTTCATTTTATCAATATGGCGCACTACCTCACTACCTCCCTTTCACTAACCACAATATTATCTAAAGTATTACCATTGTCAAAAGGAATATGTCTATGACCGTAGGGATATTCGTTACATCTTCTATTGTAAAAACTGACGTAAAAATTTCGTTTAGCAGAGTAGCCATTTGCTTGTTTTCAGAAATTAGGTCTCCGTCAGAATTTTTCAGAGGCCCCAAAACACTCTTTACTGGATTTCTATTGTTGACGTATTGAAAGAATCGCTTGGGGTTTTCTTTGCCGTCACGAGCTATGGAGATTTCAAATCACACTTGGACTTTTTTATTATGCTTTTCGCTTCACGCCTTAAAGATATGTAGTTGTTTCGTAACCACAAATTGTCTTTATCGCACTTATGTAGCCTATAAGCCCCATTATTACTCCTTATAATATCCCCTACTGCAGAAGTAAACCACAAGGGTTTGTTATTTACTTTCGCACGCTTAATCTTGTACGGTACACATTCCTCATTTATAGTCCTAAATACTGTTTCAAACGATTCCTACATTACTTTTGCATTGGAGAGCCCCATTACGTTTTCCCAATTGACGTGTGACAATTCATTTCTAAAATTACAAAGGTCTGCGTGCTGGAAATTAGGAATTTTAGTCGAGTTAGCTGGTTTCGAGTGACTTACTGAGAGGAGAAACTCTACCATAGATCGCTATTGCTTAACGGTTGTATTACTTGAAGATCAGTGATTAGCTTATCGTCCGTAGTTATTACTAAATCTAAAATACTGTTCAACCTCGTAGGTTCCCCAACCTTTTGAATAAGATAGCTATCCTCGAGAAAATTAACTAAACGATTACTGCCCAACAAAAAAAAATTTTTGCTGGTGATTTAATTCTGAGACCTTTTTCTGGATAATATTGATGTGCTGATTTCAAAAATAACCTTAGATTTTGTCCATCAAATCAGGTTTTCGTGCAATGTGCAATGCAATATGCCTATTTTGGGTGATCCATGAAGGGTACTTATCAAAATTGATGATTTTTGAGACCTGTTAACAGCTGTTTTACTGTTAAAATTTTATCTGTGGAATACGCAAATCTGTGCATTAAATCTAAAGGTCATGTACAACATATTAAAATCTTGGGTATCTGTGATTTCCCCAGGTGTGAGCGTGACGTCATGATCATGGATTCATTTTTGCTTATTTAAACACTTTTAATCACTTTATGTGTCAATATTACCATTGTATATTAAAGTTCACTCCCTGCACAATTGTTTACTTTTCCATGCTGATTCTGAGTATGTAAAAACTTATTTTTTGAAAAGAAAAAAAATTGGGCATAACCCTGCCAAAATGCGATATCTCTGTATTTGATTGCTCGAAAACCTGACGTGATAGGCAAAAACTAAGGTGATTTTTGAAATCAGCACACCAAAGTTACCTAAAAACAGGTGTTAAAATTAAATCAGCAAAATTGGTGTTGGGCAGTGTTACCTTTCGCGTCTCCCTGCATTGTATCGTAATCCACGTTGGCGCAATTAAAGTCACCCATAACTAAGGCCTGCTCACTACCTATTATTCTCTTAAGTTCACGATATAACGCTTCGTTCGTATCAGCTGTTTGATTAGGGGGCCTATATATAACGGCAACAACAAGTTTGAAATCTTTCAATTTAAGTTCTGCTATACTCGAATCTTTCAGTTCTGGAATTCTGTGCTTTACTTCTATAACGTTCGCAAGATTATCTTTGATATACGACATAACACCGCCTCCTCGCCTACCTGTTCTGTTTTTAACAAAAAGTCTATAACCTCTAATTTAAAACTCCCCTACAAAGTCACGTGTTTCAGTGCTAAGCCACGACTCACTTATTGCAATTAAATCAGTCTTTACAAGCATTTAAAGAAAAAACTTCGTTTATTTTATTTCGTAGGCTACGAGCATTTAAGGATAGAACCTTTAAATTGTTTGTAACCGCGAGACCTTCACGCGCGCAAGGGAATTTTAAGGAAATTACGCCGGGACCGTTCGAGTTATGGAAGCCTGAAAAGAAGAAACAGTATTATGAAATAGTCTTCCTAAACGCGCAGCTCCAACGTCATTAAGGTGAAGTCCATCTCCGAGGAACAAGTCCATCCTACTGAAGAAACTGCTCCAAAAATTCGCAAAATGCACTCCTTCCTGTTGACAAAGTGACTTTAGGTTATTGTTAATATAGGTGGCCTTGCTGTAGAACTCGTTTCGTTGGATAATTCGAGGACGTATACCTGTTAAAACAATCTTATTAGTTTTTTCCTTTAGGCGCTCTAGTAAGTCCCTGTACCTAGCCAGCAGCTCTTCCGATCTAGAATTTAGAACGTTATTAGTACCGACGTGAATAACATACGTTGTGTCCTCAGAGGTTCCGTCTGTAAAAAAATCAACACTATTAGTTATATCCTCCATCCTTGCACCAGGGTAACAGTAACGGCGCCTACGACGGGGGTTCCTCCTGCAGAATTCTTCGAGCTCCCCTCGAACAATGGAATCACCAACGAATCGTATTTCAGGTTCATCCACGTCTTCGAAGCCTAAAGCAGAAAACCTATTGTTCGTTAATATCGGTAGACAAGTCTTAGGTTGTCTCAATGGGGCTCCATTACGCACTTGCACGAAGGGTCGGGAACTAAGGGAAGAGAGAGGGCTATCTATTAGTATTATTTATATCATTAGTAGAAACTGAGGCAGGAGGGGCCGTGACTGAAGAATAACTCCTCTCAGAAGGCCCAAGGGATTCTAACTTTGCCTTCAGGAGAACCACCCTTTCTTCAAGCCTCACTCTGGCCTCCCTCTCACGCTCCAGCTCGTTCCTCAGCAATTCCATGTCTGAGCACCACCTGCAAACTAACTGATCATCATTATTAGCGAAAATAAACGCGTAAGCGGCAAACTTTCCTTTACAGCAACTGCAAGTACTTGACGGGGGTGCCATGCTATTAACTAATTAAAAAAACGAACGTTCGGAAATTAATATCGAGTTAATAATAGTAATCTAATAACGATGTACGTCTCCTAGAATAAGTAAGGAGCAATTAATAAATAAAACGTAGGTCTACCGCGTGCTTATTGTGACGTCACCTGCGCAGCCCGCGAAAGTGTTCTTCAAGCGCAGAAACAGGTTCCTGTAACCCAAATTCATACTAAATGAATATATACTTAATTAAGCTACCGACGAAGGTTCTGGAAAAGAAAAAGTATTAATAAAGTTTGATTAAAAAAAAATGAAAAAAAAGAAAACTTATCTGTCCACAATTCGGCCGACTTTTTTCCCGTTTTCCTTTTTTTTTCCCACACTCTACCTGATGATCCTCAACAAGACAATATCAACCTTATTAGACCACGTTTTGGAATTCTAACCTCTCGAAGGAAGACAAACAAGGCAAGCCACGTGCACTCGCCTTGGTTTAATCAAATAATACAGTAATAAATAAAGTCAATAAATAAAATATATTCGTTTATGAATAATTAATTTAGTTAATTTAGTTAGGAAAGCATCAAATACTTATTTTTTTAAAGACACTTCGAATAAAATCACTTATTCAATTGGTAATACTGGACACTCGATAGAACACGTCTGTTCACAAGGAAAGACAGATCACTTCGAGAAAGACAGATCACTGTATGTATATATATAAACCAGTATTAAATTCATCTTCGCATATATATATATATATATATATATATATATATATATATATATATATATATATATATATATATAATATATATATATAATTTGTGTAATTTGTGTGAGTTCGAACGACAGTTCAGGATCGACCTGCGGTCGACCCCTCTGCAGCATCCAGCCTCATTTGCGGGATTTGGAGAAGGAGGGAATTGCTCTCTGATCTCCTCCTGCCCTCGTAGCCAGCTACGCATGGCTGGTCAGGGACTTTGCACAGGAAGTTATTCAGGTCACTGTGCTGGAGATTCCACACCTCATTTGGTAGGGCACTGAAAAGCTTTGGGCTTCGTATTGTTATAATGTAATGTTATAATGTTATAATGTTATAATGTTTCAGACGAACAAAGACCCTAGGATCCACTCATGGCTGGTCTACCTAACTGTGTTCGTAATTGTGTATTGTGCATGTCCTCCGTGGTGGCGGAGGGGACCTACAATTTTACGTGGGTTCCGAACCACAAAGAACATAAGAACATAAGAAATTTTTATAGTGAGCACACTAGGGGCCATTTCGGCCCATCGAGGTGGCTCCACTATGTAAAAACTGCCTGTACATTGGCAACAACCAATTTTTACAAAACTAAATAATTATCAATTTAAAACAAATTAATTATCAATTTAAAACTAAAGATAGAATCTCTGGATTCAGAGGATCAAGTCATAATATTCTGAGGGTATTTTCCATCCTCGTCTTCTCTTCATGGCCCCCTGTCACACAGCAGCTGGAATTGTACAAAATCTGCCTCTTCTCTCATTCCAGTTTGTTTTTATTTCATTTTTAAGGTTAGGAACAGAGCCCTCAAGTATTTTCCATATGTATATTATTGTGTACCGCTCGCGCCTTCTTTCGAGAGAGTAAAGTTCCAGGGGATTGTAGTCGAGACCAGTAGTCTTCACTTTCCGTTTCTTCTATCTTAGACGTAAAAGTCCTTTGTATACTTCAATGCTCGCAATGTCTCTTGTTCTGTGTGGGCTTGTGAGTACTGAGCAATACTCAATTATCGGTAGGGCTAGACTCTTCCATGATATGAGCATGATGTTTGCTTTTCTGCTGCGGAAGCTCCTCCAGATGATTCCCATTATTTTTCCAGTCGTTGTAATTTTGATGTTATAGTGTTCTCTGAATTCTGCATCCGACGACATTATTACTCCAAATCCCTGACTTGTGGATTTGGTGTTATCTGGTGTTTTATATATACACACAGTATATATATATATATATATATATATATATATATATATATATATATATCAAAGCTATTGACCTCTCCTTTAGGGAAACGGAGCTTACAGATGAACAGAAGGACCAACACAACGGCAAACATTTTCACTTATTTTTTGTACTTCAGACGTTTCGACAAATCTTTTGTCATCATCAGTGAATTAAGTCTTAAAACCTTAAAACGAAAGTAAAAAGTGAAAATTACATCAATACAATATTAAAACCATTAAATTAAAACCTTAAAACAAAATGAACATTGCATCAACAAAATTAAAATCATTTAAATTTTATCACTACAAAACTTAAAATTAAATTAAATTACCTCAATAGGTAAATACACAATGTTTACATCAACCTCCATACTTGGCAAAGCCTAAGAGAAAACTGAATGGTCAGAGGATTAAAAAGTATATGTCTATGAGAATCGGTTGGTTAGTTAAAAGAGCTGTAATTTGTAGGATGAACTATTATTGTTAATGGAGGGTTTGTTTCTATAGATGTACAAAGATTCTAAAATTCGGAGTTCTGTGAGGTTATTGGATGTAGTTAAAATTTCAAACTGAGTTTTGTGAAGGGGATGGTTGTTTTCATTACTATGGTTTCTAATTGCGGATTGTGGAGGGCTACTGAGGGGACGGTTGGTACGGACTGACAAGCCCAAATGTTGAGAAAGGCGCACCTCCAGTTGGAGTTGAGTGCTGCCAATATACGCAGCCTTACAGCTGTCGCACGTGTATTTGTAAACAACATTGGGGCATACAGTTTTGGGGAATTCATCTTTGAACTTTAAAAAATTTGATAATTTAAGTGGGTTGACGAAGGCGAATCTAAAATTTATTTGGGATAACTAGACTTGAGCAGTTTGGACAATTCACCTCGAATACGCAATGATAGATAACCATAAAAAGGTAATTTAATATATCTGGTTTCTTTTTGTACTGTAGTTATGGGGGAGTTTAGTATTAAAAGTGTTATTTAAAAATTTCTTTCAATTGGTTATCAAATAGATTAGAAGGGTAGTAATTGTTAATAAAGTACTGTTTTAAAAATTTAAATTCTTCGTTTAACGAAAGTAATCCGAACAAATACGGTAACTTGTGTATTTACCT
This sequence comes from Bathynomus jamesi, assembly GCA_023014485.1. Classification (NCBI taxonomy): domain Eukaryota; kingdom Metazoa; phylum Arthropoda; class Malacostraca; order Isopoda; family Cirolanidae; genus Bathynomus; species Bathynomus jamesi. Next base: position 322,954 of record JAJOZX010003669.1, on the reverse strand, counting down.
ATTGAGGTAATTTAATTTAATTTTAATTTTTGTAGTGATAAAATTTAAATGATTTTAATTTTGTATTGATGCAATTTTCATTTTGTTTTAAGGTTTTAATTTTAATGGTTTTAATATTGTATTGATGTAATTTTCATTTTTATTTTTGTTTTAAGGTTTTAAGACTTAATTCACTGATGATGACAAAAGATTTGTCGAAACGTCTGAAGTACAAAAAATAAATGAAAATGTTTGCCGTTGTGTTGGTCCTTCTGTTCATATATATATATATATATATATATATATATATATATATATATATATATATAATAATGTAAAAATATACTTTAATACAAAATATTTATATTACGACTGTATATATGTATAATTTTCTCGTATATTTCATCTTATTTTGTGGATTTGGGTGAGTTTGTATGAATATAAAATAAAAAATAAAATTTCCTCCGAAGATAACTTGAGAACATCTTATTTTAAAGCCTACCAAAACGGAAAACTCCTCCGTTGCAAATACGTTGCGTACTTTGCAAACGTCATAAAAAAAAGTAATGTAAATTTATTTAGTTATTTTTTTTTTACATTTTTTTTTTTTTTTCTTTTTTACATTTTTCTCCTCTTTTCTGTTGGGTATTTTTTTAGTTTTCGCTCTTTGTTTGTTCTTTCGTTCCTACTATTATTACTATTATTATTATTATTAATATTATTATTATTATTTATTATTATTATTATTATTATTATTTTTAATCATTCTTCCATTTTATACTTTTTATGCAGGGAGGAAGGGAGGGGGGGGGGGGTCAAAGGCGAGTGCCCACAAAAACGACCCCTTCCAATATATATATATATATATAGATTTTTAAGTTCGGGAAGAACCGATTCGCCTCTATTTAAAAGGGCATATCTCGGCGGAAAAACAAAGAAAAAGTGAGAGGAAAGACAGAGGAAAAAGAAAGAGTGGAAGGGACAGTCGAAGTGGAAAAAAACTAAAGATGACAAGGACTGCAGGGTCGAGCCCCATCATCCTTGGGTGCTAGGGCCGGGAGGGCGCACGTGAAACCCCCAGGAACAAGCACGTACAAACGAGCACAAAGAGCACTCAAGAGCACGAGCTTAGAACCCCCTTGCGGGGTATAATATATATATATATATATATATATATATATACACATTATAACTGCAAACACGCAGTATAATTAACGTAAAGAACGACGCTTTGTATAGGAGACTTATCCGCGCAAGATGAGAGCGAAAGAACGAAACAATTGAAAAAAATGAGGTATATATGTGTGTGTGTGTGTGTTAAATATATCCTCTTAAAAACTTGTACCTCAATTTTTTTTTTTTGATGATTTTGATGCGAATGAACACTTTTCAGATTTTTTCTGTTGTCATAATTTAACTATTTATTGATAATGTTATTTTTTCTGTTGACGCCTTTGTTAATTTTTTTGGACCGGGGGGGGGGAGGAGGTGAGCTGAACAAGGTTTTAATATCGTTAATTTTTTTTCGTTCTTGTTTTCATTTTTGTCAAAATATTTTTATCGTGTCTTTGTCTGCCGTCCTTCTCGCTTTGTTCTTGTCGCTGTTTTATTTTGGGGGGGTTCTTTCGTGCTGTTCTGTGTTACTGTCGCTGTTTTGTGTTCTTTTCATTGTTCTGTGTTGTTGTGGTCGCTATTTTGTGTTGTTGTCGTTATTTTGTGGCTTCTCACTGTTTTGTGTTATTGTCAGTGTTTCATATTCTTGTCGTTGTTTTGTGTTGTTGCTGTTTTTGTGTTCCTTTCAATGTTTTGTTCTTTTTACTGATTTGTGTAGTTTTCTCTAATTTGTATTTTTTTGCTGCTTTGTTTTTTACTTTTTTTTGTTATTTTTGCTATTTTGTGTTGTTTTCGCTGTTTTATATTAACATTGCTTTATGCTTTTGTCCCTGTTTCGTATTCTTTTCTCTGCTTTTGTGTTTGTATGACTGTTTTGGCTTCCTTTTGCTGTTTTGTGTTGTTTTCGCTATTTTCTATTTTTTGCTGTTTTGTTCTTTTGGATGTTTTGTATTCTTTTCGCCGATTTGTTATTTTCGTTGATTTGTCACTGCTTTCCATTTTTGTCGCTGTTTGTGCTATTGTTGCTGTTTTTGTGTTCTTCTGGCTGTTTTTGGATTTGGTCGCTGTTTTTTTCTTTTTGCTGGCCTTCATTTTTGTCACTGTTTTGTGTTGCTTTCGCTTGTGTTGTCATTATTTTGTGGGTTTTCGCTGTTTCATGCTCTTGTCACTGTTTTGTATTCTTGTCGATGTTGTAAGCTGTTGTCGCTGTTTTGTGTTTTTTCACTGTTTTGTGTTCTCTTTGCTATTTTGTATATTTCGTTGTTCGCTGTTACTTTTTTCCGGCTGGTTTCTGTTCTTTTTAATGTTTTGTGCTCCTGTCAATCTTTTGTATTCTAGTCACTGTTTTGAGCTGCTGTTGCTTTACTTTGTTCTTTCCGCTATTTGGTGTTCTCTTTTTGTTGTTTTGCGTTTTTTTGTTTTGCGTTTGTGTTCTTGTCACTGTTTTGTGTGTTTTTCCTGTTTTGGGCTGTTGTGGTAGGATTATGTTTTTATCACTATTTAGTATTATTATCAGTATTTGTGTTCTTTTCGCTGTTTTGTGTTCTTTTTGCTGTTTTGTGTTCTCGTCACTGTTTTGTATTCTCGTCATTGTTTTATAAATGTTCTCTATTTTGTATTGTGTGTTCTTATATTCTTTTCGCTGTTTTGTACTCTTGTCATTGTTTTGTATTCTTGTCGTTGTATTTTGCAGTTCTCGCGATTTCGTGTTGCTCCTGCTGTTCTTTTTTTCTTGTCGCTACTTTGTATTTTTGTCGATGTTTTGTGTTCGTTCTAGTTTTTTGTTCTTTTCGCTATTTTGTATTCCTCTCATTGTTTTGTTTTTTTCGCTGCTTTTTTGGGACGTTCTCATTTTAACGTTCTCTCTTTAAACTACTGAAATTTAGATTCAAATTTAAATAAAAAAAACCTATTCAAAAAGCATATAAATTTACATAAAGTTTTACGATATCATCAAACATAGAAATAGCCTTTTTCCTATACAATTTAGATATCTGATATGACGTTAATATATTTAAAGTAGTCTTATCTGAATATGCCGTTAAGAAGCATGGAAGCTTTTTGTTTAACAAAATTGATTTCATGGATTTCAGATCATTAATTGCAGAACAGAAGTTAAATGACAAAATAATATAATAATAATAATAATAATAATAATAATAATAATAATAATAATAATACAGTATCTCGGATTCTTCCCGAATATGTCATATATAAATCCAAATTATTTTTATTGTGAAAAGAAACCAAATTCACGACCATAAATTCAGTTTACTTAATATGGAAAAGGTTTAAAAATTTAATAAGCGTGTTAGAATTACTGACCTTAAAATAGATCATACTCTGGTTTCCTTTAAACGGACAGGGAGTATATTTATGAGGTTACAGACTCGTTCATTAGTTTTGTGAGATTGAAATTTGATCCGAGACTGATCTGTATATTTTTACTTGGATCGTATTGATGTCAGAATATTTATTTTTAAAAATTTATTTATTGCTAAAAAAGTATTTTGTAGGACTGGATCAAAGGAAATGAATTTCGAGTGAGTAGTGGCATAATATGATATCGTTTGGTAGTGAGTGTGGTATTTGGAATGAAGGTCGATACAGTATTTGCAAAGAAACTATTTGATAAACTGGCTATGTCATTGGGATCACTGTAAGAATTCCCACCTTCTGTGAAGAAGGACAAAGGATTTGATCTCAATTTTTTTTTGTGCTTGCGTTGATTAAGTCGTTTACAGTGTTCCAGAGCTCTTTTGGAATTGAATTTTTGTTCATTAATTTTACATTACGTCCACGTAGGAACGAAACCAAACACTGCATTGACATAAATAATGTTTATCTCTTTATAAACACTTTATAAAAATGAAATGTTTTTAATCTATTTTTATTTATTTCTAATATAGATAATATGTATAAGTAATCAGCGAAACTAAAGATACATTTTTAACTTTCAATCTGAGAGCTTCGTCCTCTTTTAATAAAGACAAACAACAAACCAATGTCGAGAGCTGTAATCTAGACTAGTTTTTTTCTCAGAATCTTTAGTTTTGCTTTTTAGCTAGTACCTGAAAAACAGGTTTGGCTACACTTTCGAAAACCTTGTTTTTTTAAATGCTTTCATTAGTTTATTAATTTTAGTGTTATGGGACTTTTTGACTTGTATATGCACCTTGTATACACAACTTGCTGAAAGAGTAAACCTTGGTTTTGCTTCCACCCGAATTGTTCATTCTAACGAAGGTCAAGTTTGTCACTCCACCTTAAACCTACAGTTTAACGTGGAATCCGAACCACGACCCACCACCAGATGTTAGAAATTACAAAGTCCTCGCCCGGACTCGATCTCACGATCTCCAGATCAGCAGGCACAGCTTCTTAACCACTAGGCTACCCAGGGTACCCATTTATCCATCCACCAATTTTTATTGTGTGGAAAGATGAACAGCTGGGTTTGCTGCACGCCGCCTACCGTCACCGGGTTTCTAACCCAAGGCCGGTGGATTCGTAGTCAGCGATACTAACCACTACACTACCCAGGGTACCCATTCATCTACCACCCAATTTTTGATTGTGTAGAAGGATGAACAGCTGGATTTTGCTGCGAGCCGCCTACCGTTACCAGGTTTCGAACCCGGGGCCGGTGGATTCGTAGTCAACGATGCTAACCACTACACCACCGAGACGCATATATATATATATATATATATATATATATGAACGTGATAAAATCCAGAAGGAATTCAAGCACATGATGCAAATATTTTGGGTCATGAAAGAATATGAAAATATGTAAAAGTGTGCTCGAAAAACACTTACAAGTGACAGAAAAAAAAATATGAATTATTTTTTTTTTTTTAAAAGTCATTGGACACGTTCAAGGATGCTGTAATTGCTTTATAAAAATCAAGTGAGCTTCTTTTTTTTATATTTTTGAAATTCTCAAAAAATTGTAAAACCTTTATTTTAGCAGACTCTAAATGAAAATTTATTTTGAATAATTGTTTTAGATATTAGTTTTGATTTTAAAGGAAAATATGCGTATGATTTTACCCTTACTTCTTTCCCTCATCATTTAGAACTGATAAATGAGTCGACCAGGCAGTAAATGGACGTGTGCTAATAAATTTTTATTGAACTCGACAAGGTCATCAGATGTGATTATTACCACGAAACATATTAATACAAACTGTCAAATAAAAAGTGGGGATACTATTCTTGCAAGGGTGAATGAGGTTGAAGTACTTGGCATTAATTTAGAGTCCAGTGGTGGCGAACCTATGGCACGCGTGCCCATTTGAGCAAGTGATCAAATTTGTCTGGTACGCCTAAACATAGAAAATGTTATCCAAAAAATAAGTATAAAATAATAGACTTACTTAATGTTTATAATTTGGTGTAATATACAGGGTGGGCGGAAAGTAGCTCCCTATTTTGGATTGGTAAAAAAATACGTATATTATCCATTTATTTCAGAAGAAATAATATGAAAAGGTAGGCATACATGGTAGGTTTTCTCTAAAATTCAATGTGGGCTCCAACTCTTTCCACCAGCTTCTGGAGCCGCCCAGGAATGGTGTCCACTGACTTTAGCAGGAACTTCCGGCGGGATGGAGACATGACTTCCCGAATTCGGTCCTCCAGTTCTTCCAATGTCCTCGGTTTGTGCGGTAGACTTCTTCCTTTACCCACCCCCAAAGAAAGAAGTCGCATGGTTCAAGTCGGGGCTCCTGGCTGGCCATTCGCTCTTGTTGTCCGTGAGTGGCTGGATGCCCACTTCAATGGGCGTTGGATGGGTCGTCGTGGTCCACATCAATGGCCAGCCAGGAGCCCCGACTTGACACCGTGCGACTTCTTTCTTTGGGGGTGGGTAAAGGAGAATCTACCGCACCAACCGAGGACATTGGAAGAACTGGAGGACCGAATTCGGGAAGTCATGTCCTCCATCCCGCCGGAGTTCCGCTAAAGTCAGTGACGCCATTCTGGGCGGCTCCAGAAGCTGGTGGAAAGAGTTGGAGCCCACATTGAATTTTAGAGAAAACTACCATGTATGCCTACCTTTTCATATTATTTCTTCTGAAATAAATGGATAATATACGTATTTTTTTACCAATCCAAAATAGGGAGCTACTTTCCGCCACCCTGTATATATACACGGTGTCCAAAAAAAAACTAAACACGCCGATTTTTTTGGACTCAGTTTTTTAATAAGCTATAATTTTTTTTTATAATTTGAAATGTGAACATAATAGTTAATAATTATAATAATAATGAATAATATTTATAATAATAATTAATAATTATTGAGATATGTTCATATAATTTATCATTTTGGTATAATATAAATGGAGCTTGCAAATTAACGTTTTTATTTTCCATAGGTTTGAGTGACCCCTGATGCCGTCATATGATGAAGAAGACAAAATTTTAATCAAAAACTTAAGATTATCTAAAAGATGGGGTGCAAGAAGAATGATGCAAGAGTTTCCTAATAAAGATTGGACACAATCTGGCGTGAACTATCTGATAAAAAAAATAGATGAAACTGGTTCGGCAGATAGACGTGAAGGAAGCGGGACTGATGAAAATATTCGACAGCTCGAAGCACTCATTCTTAGTCAAGAAAATAATCCTGGTACACATCTCAGCAGTCGTAAGATTTCCCATGAACTTGGAATTTCTCGTGGAAGTGTTTTCAACATTGCTAAAAATGATTTAAATCTTCATTGTTATAAAAGGCAGCGCGTACATAAATTGACACAAGCTAATAAACAGGGACGTAATATGTGTGCACGAGAACTTTTAGAGCGATTTCCAGATGACAGATCGGTATCAAAAATCTGGTTTTCAGATGAGAAGATCTACCATATAACTCCTCCAATAAACAATCAAAATGATAGGGTTTACTCAGGGCGGATAGAAAAAAGATGTTAGTCCTGAACGTTTGTTGAACGAACGGCAAGAGTTTCTCAAGGTGTGATGGTGGGTGCGTGCGTATCGAAGATGGGCAAATCTCGTTTAGTTTTTATTGCACCTCGAGCCAGGATTAATGCAAACTACTACATAATCATGTTTTGCCGATTTATCTAGAAGATATGCAAGCCAGATGTGGTAATGATTTCACCCTTCAGCAAGATGGCGCACCAGCACACAGAGCTCGTCAGACAATAGAGTACCTCAGAGCTCAGGAGGTTAGTTTTATCGAGCCCGAAAATTAGCCAGCAAATAGCCCTGAGACTACAACCAATGGATTATGGCATATGGGAAGCTCTATCTTCTAAGGGTTTACATACCTGGGAAGAATATTGAAGATTTAAATGATTTAAGACGGAGACTCATAGATGGTTGGGAAAGAGTTTCACAAAATTATGTAGACAAGTGCGTGGACGAGTGGCGATCGCGTTTGGTTAAGTGTATAGAACAAAATGTTCCCATATTGAAATTTTTCAAATAATAATATAAATTTGCATTAAATTTATTGGAATAAGAAATCCTAATTATTATATTCCAACGTATGAGAACGCATACATGTTATTAATTTGCGTGTTTAGTTTTTTTTTTGGACAACGTGTATATATAAACTTTGGTGGGCACGCGAATTTTTCTTTATGGTTTATATGTTTTTTTTGGCACGCGACTGTAAAAAGGTTCGCTACGCCCTGATTTTAGACAATAAAACTACATTTCAAAAGTCATGTACAACATATCAAATCCAAAATATCAGATTTCTATTCATATTATTAAACTGAAAAAGACCCTTCCTCAAAACGTACTCCTTACCCTATATTATTCCTTCATCCATCCACATTTATTATATTATATTACAACATGGTGTAGCGCAAAGAAATATATAAACATCGTTTGGAAGTAATTCATAAAAAATGCCTACGAACACTCAAATAATGATAACAGACAAAGTCACACTTCTCCAATGTTTAATGAGCTACAAACTATCTTAAAACTAATAATTCAAACAAATGTGTAAAAAGTAATCGATAAAAATTCCCATAACTCACCCCTCCTTGTATATGTGTGTGTGTGTATGTAGAGAGAGAGAGAGAAGAGAGAGAGAGAGAGAGAGAGAGAGAGAGAGAGAGAGAGAGTTGCAACTCCAGCTCAGAACTTCGTTAAAAATTCTTAAATACTTGCTTGATAGTTTCTCATTAAAGATAATTGTATTTGGCATTTTTAGAGCAATAAGAAGTTAAAAAAAAAACAACAACAAAAAGAAAAAAAAGAAGAAAACTATTATCTTAATTTATTCATACAAATTTTACCTGTCTTTCAATTTTTTTTTTTTTTTTATTTTTCATTCTTTTGTAAATTTTTTTTTATTACATCAACATTTTTACAGATTATTCAAATGTATTCTCGTCTTTAATATTAGTGGTAAAGTGCCGTGCCGTTAACGTGGAGATCGTGGATTCGTTTCTCGGCTCGGACTTAAGCTTTCAATGGTGGAAAGTGCTTGTCTGACCTTCCTTGATGAGATAGCGGTTTGTATCCTACGAAATGGTAATATTATAATAATAATAATAATAATATTCAAGAGTTAGGAATAGCACAGCGCTGAAGGCAGACTAACGCGGTTCATTGCGTTTAATTCCTGGATTATTATTATTATTATTATTATTGCCAGCACCATCGGGACTCGAACCCCCGACCTAAGTGTCTTCACTTCGCATATAGGGACACAGTGTTACCCAGTGAGCAGTGGTACTGGCGAAACCTAGTGTTGATCCTCTCCATTCTACTCGTATGACCTTTGCTATTACGAACGAAATTAATAACCCATAATTAACATTATTATTAACATAACTGAATTGTTATTTGCGGTTAAATTATAATTAACATAATTGAATTATTTAGCTGTTAAATCGTAAAATAAATACTGAAACCTATTAACCATTTGCGTTTTTCTTCTCTCTCTCCTCTCTCTCTCTCTTCCTCTCTCTCTATATATATCTATATATATATATATATATATATATATATATATATACACAGAGATCCATAAAGGTATTAAAAATTAATGTGTAATAAATTATTTTTGGGGAAACACCGTTTGAATCACCCTATATATATATATATATATATATATATATATATATAATATATATACATATACACACACACACACTTCGCTTATTTATTTTACTCTTCTTGATGTTTCTTTGTTATTTTTCCAACCGCTTCTCAAGTTAATTTAATTAATGATATTCCGAAATCTTTTCTTGATTTCATCCAGTTTAAACAAAAAAAAGAAAAACAAGAAAAAAGAAAAAGAAAAAAAGAAAAACAATAATTTCCGGAAAAAGAAAAATTGAAATAATTAATATTCCGTAAAAAATAGTATATTTTGTTTGGTATCGAATAGCAGGGAAAATTCCTATTGTTTTCAGTGAATACGTTTTGTATAATGATAATGATGATACAGACAGTCCTGATACGTGAATATGTGTGTGTATACTGTACATACAGTATATACGAGGGTAATTCAATAAGTATCCGCACTTTTTATTTTCACAATTTTATTTTCACATCTGATAGATTATAAACACATCACTTCTCAGCATAGTCTCCCTGTTTCTCAGTACACTTAGTCCAGCGATCTACAAGCTTCCTAATGCCATCACAAAAGAATGTTTTTGGCTGTGTGCGTAGCCAGTCATGCACCGCCTCCTTCAGGTCATCATCGCCTTGGAATCGCTGACCTCTCAAAGCGTCTTTTAGTGGTCCAAACAGGTAAAAATCCGAAGGTGCCAGGTCTGGACTGTAGGCTGGATGGTCGAGAACTTCAAATTTAAGTTCTTGAAGGCATTTTCTAGTCTGTGCACCGGTATGAAGGCGCGCATTGTCGTGTAACAGAATAACACCTTCCGACAATCTCCCTCTCCGTTTTGTGTGAATTGCTCGCTTTAACTCATTCCGAAGCATGTCAGAATACGATGCACTTGTTACTGTGGTTCCACGCTCTAGATAATGTTCAAGGCTATCATTATCATTATTCGTATTCTGACATGCTTCGGAATGAGTTAAAGCAAACAATTCGCACAAAACGAAGTGGGAGATTGTCGGAAGGTGTTATTCTGTTGCACGACAATGCGCGCACTCATACCGCTGCACAGACCAGAAAATGCCTTCAAGAACTTAAATTTGAAGTTCTCGACCATCCAGCCTACAGTTCAGACCTGGCACCTTCGGATTTTTACCTGTTTAGACCACTAAAAGACGCTTTGAGAGGTCAGCGATTCCAAGGCGATGATGACCTGAAGGAGGCGGTGCATGACTGGCTACGCACACAGCCAAAAACATTCTTTTGTGATGGCATTAGGAAGCTTGTAGATCGCTGGACTAAGTGTATTGAGAAACAGGGAGACTATATTGAGAAGTGATGTGTTTATAATCTATCAGATGTGAAAATAAAATTGTGAAAATAAAAAGTGCGGATACTTATTGAATTACCCTCGTATTTGTGTATACTCGTACAAAGTATTATCATAATTTATATTACATATAATTACATATTAATGCATAATACATAATACTAATACATATTAATACATATTAACGTAATACATAATACATATTAATATATAACATTATTTTGAAAAAAATATTTTAGGTTACAAGAGGATGCTAATCAAATTATCACAAGCCTGCGATGGTTTTGTTGTCCGAAATATTTTATCACTTATATAGTAATTTTTGCACGCTGATTCTGAAAATAATATTCATTTTTCGCCATCACGTACAGAGTTTTCACAAAATGTCATATTTCAGATTACGTATGTAAGTAATTTTCATTAAATTTTGATTAAAAACTCCTGCCTATAAATGCTTATAAATACTTGGTTTCACCAAGACATCAAAGAAATGGAGAAAAGATATCAGGGAAGGTGGGACATCAGTATGATGGCTGATTACTGCTGGATGTTGAAACGAGATACTCCAGAATTATTACATAAAAGAAAGGAACAGCGCGTACATTCGAGACTAAAAGGCATAGATCTCACAAGAAAACTCAGAACAAAATAAAGATGAATATGTAAATAACGTTCAGTGGTGGGCACCGTTAACCAAAAAGTTAACTTCGATAACGATAATCCGTTAACCCCAATTTTTAACTCGATAACGATAATCCGATAATTTACTACAAAGTTAACGGAAGTTAACGATAATCCGTTAACGATAACTATTTCTTTACTAACATTTAAAAAAATCAAGGAAAAAAGCTTTAAAACCCATAGAAAATGTTTATTTATGCAAAATCCAACAATAAATAGGTATTTAACGTTTTTTATCAAGTTTTGCAACTTTTTTGCTTAATAACTTTTTTATTTTTAATAAAAAATGTACTGATTACATGTTTGAAACCCTTGTAACACTAACCATTAACTAAATTTTAATTTACCAGAGAATTATTTGGCGGGAACTGAAAGGTAAAATTAAATTTTAGGCACATTTATTAAAGACTATGACACAATGTGCTGGTTGCCCTTCAGAAAGACCAACTTCTCAAAGTTAGGCCCAACTGCCAGTCTTGACCTCTTGGGCCTCCCCAACCTCCCCTTGCGATCTGGAAGCAGACTGAAGTTATGGCGGTTTGAATTCATTCGCGGAGCGGTGATCTTCCGTGAATGACTCCTCGCAGTTAACGTGTTAACGGACTTTAACAGACTAAATATCGAGTATCGGAAGTTAACTGGTCCGATAACGATAAATGGAAATTAACTTCCGTTAATAGTCCGTTTAAAAAAAGTTAACTTCGTTAATTAACTGTTATCGGATTAACGCTTAGTGCCCAACACTGGTAACGTTAATAATCTTCTTTCTTTTAAAGTTGTTTGCATTTGTAATTAGTATAACAAAGCGAAATAGGTACCTAATATAATTGAAATAAATAATATTTATTTATGTTGTTGTTTTCTCCCTTCCAGTTTGCAAAAAATCCTTACGTGATAGAAAAAATGGACACCTTATTCGAAATCAGCGTAGTTGAATTTATAAAATCAGTTATTATTAGTAAGAAAACAACTCTTACAAAGTTCTCATCCAGTTTCAAAACTGAGCTTGTTAGTTATTTGACCTAAAAGAATTGTAACTAGTTATTAAACATTTAGTATAGTTAATTTGGCGCTAAGTCTTGGAACGAATCCCTCACTTGGCGATGTAAAATACATCAACTTATTTAATTTTCTTGAAACATGTCAAATTACTAATCGATTGGCCTAGTTTTAAACTAGTTTTAACTAGCTTAATTTTATGGTTAATTATAACTAGTTCATTTTATGGTTAATAACTAGTTTGATTTTATGGTTAAAACTAGTTTAATTTTATGGTAAATTAATAACTAGTTTAATATTATGGTTAATTAATAACTAGTTTAATTTTATGGTTAATAACTAGTTTAATATTATGGTTAGTTAATAATTAGTTTAATTTTATGGTTAATAACTAGTTTAATATTATGGTTAATTAATAATGAGTTTAATTTTATGGTTAATAACTAGTTTAATATTATGGTTAATTAATAACTAGTTTAATTTTATGGTTAATAACTAGTTTAATTTTATGGTTAATAACTAGTTTCATTTTATGGTAAATAACTAGTTTCTTTATGGTTAATTAATAACTAGTTTAATTTTATGGTTAATAACTAGTTTAATATTATGGTTAATTAATAACGTTTAATTTTATGGTTAATAACTAGTTTAATATTATGGTTAATTAATAACTAGTTAATTTTAGGTTAATAACTAGTTAATTTTATGGTTAATAACTAGTTTCATTTTATGGCTACTAACTAGTTTCATTTTATGGTTAATTAATAACTAGTTTAATTTTATGGTTAATTAATAACTAGTTAATTTATGGTTAATAACTAGTTTAATATTATGGTTAATTAATAACGTTTAATTTTATGGTTAATAACTAGTTTAATATTATGGTTAATTAATAACTAGTTTAATTTTATGGTTAATAACTAGTTTAATTTTATGGTTAATAACTACTTTAATTTTATGGTTAATTAATAATTAGTTTCATTTTATGGTTAATTAGTAGATAAACTAAAATTTGAGAATACAAAAGAATCAGATGTCTAATGGTATGTTTTTAGTGATGGCGGAGTACTTCGTTTCGTATTCGAGTTAATTGAAAGGTAAACTATAAACAGAATCTAATAAATATAAGAATATATAAAAAACATACTACTTTTCAAGATGAATATGCCGTAATGGGGATCACCTGAAGATCAAGGCCCCCAGCCTTCTTTAGTTAGCTTATAAGGCTAACTAACGAAAATATCACGACCTAACCTAACCAATCGTCAAGGGGGTACAGTTGACGTAACGACTGGTTAGGTTAGGTCGTGATATTTTCGTTAGTTAGCCTTATAAGGCTAACTAGAGAAGGCTGGGGCTTGATCTTCAGGTGATCCCGTAATAGTTTTATTGTACGAATATGGTAAACCATATTTGTACCTCTGAGTATAATAATTAATATTTGGACCTCCGAGTATAATTAATTGCATTCATTTTCATGTCGTTATAACTACGATTATTATAAAGAAAATATATTATAGAAAGAGGTATGTACGCCTATTTATAGCCACATTCAATCTACAGGGTATCTCAGAAATCACCACAGATTCACCACAGATTCAAGTCATCCGCATCTACAAATATGGTACGCGACTTCTGAGACACCCTGTCAAATTTTTGTTTGGTATAGCGTGTCTTAACCTTATAAACCCCTTATAAACCACTTATAAACTATACATAATGCTATATGTTCCTGTACGTGATTGATACTCTCAAATTACAGATCATACTGATCTTTAATAACGCATTACTGTTGTTTACGAGTTCACCACAGTAACATGAAGACTTCAATGAAGATCTATAATAATGCAAATGACTTAACTTATTAAGACATTAGCTCAGTACAGTCTGCTTATAACTGGTTTTAATTAAACAGAGATATATATATATGATTTTTTTCTCTTCTTTTTTTGAGAGAGAACTAAAAAGTCGAGCAGTTCAAAGTTGTTTTCTAATTAAGAACGTAATTCTAAATAACATGATCATCATTAGAGCCTGGACTTTTGCAAATCGTGACTGTAATCTTCTGTAACACGAACAAGACTGTAATGGCCGTTACAGTAACAGTACTAATGTAAGTTATTATCCACACTGCGTTATACAAATAGGGATTTTTTTTTAAAAATTATTAATTATATCTACCATGTGTACAGTATAGGAAAGGGTATATGCATGGTATGATCAATCCAAAAAGTCCTATCATGAAACTGCATAGTCCTTTGTCGATAAACATTGCTAAAAAACATGGAAATTCATGTATGACAGGATTTTTGGACTGAGTGTATATACACAATGTGAGAGGATATATATCCTCTCACATTGTGTATATACACTCAGTCCAAAAAATCCTGTCATACATGGAATTACCTGTTTTATATATATAAATATATATCGCACTTTAAAGAATTAACTCAACCTAACCAAACTTATGTTAACCTAACCTAACCTAACTTATGTTAATTTAACCTAACCGAACTAACTTAATCTAACCCAGAATAACTTCTCGATTTTATGTTAAGTTGATCATTACATCTAATGAATTTAATGTGTTTCTTCTAAAAATATCGGTGCCCATCAACAGTCGACACCTTCAGCTCTATATTACACAGAGAAAATTAATTACTTGGTTACAACAATCAAATAAGTGGTTAACTACTTGACAACCAAACCAACTAAATGGTTAATCCAACCATGCCATGGTTGCACTGACCATGTTCATTTTTCTGGTAATAAATTTTCACGATTAGGACATTCCTGTAACATGGTTGGGGTAACCATTTGAGATGGTTCGTAAACGATTATTAACCATGTATCTGATTGAGGTTGAAATAATGAATAAAGGGGTCCAGAAAGTGGCATAACGCTCAGGGCAACTAAAGCTGCCCATTGCCCTAACCCCTGTGTTGTTATTACCAGCATCGTTGGGAGTCAAACCCCGACCTCAGTGGACATTCGGTTTATGTAAACAAAATGGAAAAGATATTTATAAAGTAGAAAATTAAGGGCTAGTGAGAAGACTCGAACCCGAGTCGCGTGGTTCCATGCAGAGTTACACCATCCAGAACCCTTAAAAAAAGGTTCGTTCAAGCGAGGTCAATATTCACGCTGTTTGACTATGCACCGAAACCACGCGACGCGTGTTCGAATTCCACTAGCTTTTACCTTCCCACTTTATTGCCTTTCCCTTTCCATTTTATTTAAGTACGGTTACTGTATTTAAAATATATTCACATGAACGAAAGTTTAATTATAAC
>JAJOZX010003669.1:297500-302500 GCA_023014485.1 Bathynomus jamesi | reverse complement strand
AATAAACCAATGACATCGAATCCCTGACCTTTAGCTTACGAGTAAACGGTGTTACCATCTGAGCCACTGGTGCTGGCCTAATGCATGTGTATGTTAGCGGCAATAAGCGAAATCAGACATTAACATAATGCCTAGGCAATAAGCTGAAAGCTAAGAATGCATATAGCATTAGTTACAATGGTCACTTTCACTGTTTATGTTATGTTATGTTAGATTAGGTTAGGTTAGATTAGATTTATTATTATAAATATATAAATAAACATTATACTTATGATTATACGCATTCTTAGCTTTCAGCTTATTGCCTAGGCATTATCTTAATGCCTGATTTCGCTTATTGCCGCTAACATATAGACTAAATTAAACCACATGTTATAACATACATTCAAATATGTTCAGAAGGTTGACAAAAATAAATAGACACCGAGATGATTGTTCTCAATAACAAATGCTAAAAATTTCATCAGTGGGATGCCATTCCGTAACCATTCGGACACGGCGAGGTATATATATATATATATATATATATATATATATATATGTTTCATCATTACAAATCTCGACAAAATATGTAAATAGAAAGAAAATGAAGCGCAATTATTATTTAATTTTTACGTGATATGAAACTCGAACAATTCAGTTCTTATAGACAGAGTATCCACCCGAGGAGGATGCCAGTGGGCATCGAAACTGTTGTGGAATTAAACTCTGTCTATTAGAGTGGGTTTTTATTATCATGTTCTGGCCTTCACGTAGAAAAAAGTGGTTTTTTACATTTAATTCAGTTCTTCGTATTTAGGGATCGGTTTGGTTTTTTATTATGAATTTTCAGGATATTTGCTCGGAAATTAACATTTTTACATATTCAGAGAATTTGAATTTGAATAATTATGATATATATATATATATATATATATATATATATATATCCAGCACACCGACCTGAATAACTTCAAGAACCAGATGGACAGATTCCTGTGCAAAGTCTCTGACTAGCCATGCGTGGCTGGCTACGAGGGTAGGAGATCAGAGAGCAATTCCCTCTTTCACCAAATTCTGCAAATGAGGCGGGATGCTGCAGAGGGGTTGACCGCAGGTCGATCCTGAACCGTCGTTCAAACTCACCTAAAGTAACCTAAAGCAAGTAAGTAAGTAAGTAAGTACATATATATATATATATATATATATATATATATATATATTAATTTTGACACGACGGTTACAAATGCATTTTATTTAAAGTTGGCTGAAACTATGCATTTAAAATAATAATAATAATAATAAAAATAATAATAATAATTTCATTGCTGAGACTGCCGTAGGGGTATCTAAAATTTTTTCTTGGGATCCGAACCATTTATGAAGTGTTACATTACCTAAACGCAGAGGAGCGTCACCCATCCAACAATTCAACAGGGCCATCATCGCTTAACCTCGTTGATCTTACGGAGAGCGTTTTTGCGACGTGGCCACACCCCGTAGCCCCATTACGTAAAAGATTTAGATAGGTGACTGAGGGGAAAATTCAAGCTTAGTACTTTGAGGTGCCAAGCACCTGTATTTATTTATATACAGAGGGTTGACAAAAGTAAATAGACACCACAGTGATTGTCCTCGAGAACGGATGGCAAAGCTTATCAATGGGATGCCAGAACGTGTCAACCTTATATGATGAAAAGGGGACAGCAACACGATTCTAAATATAATAATTTACTAAATCTATTATTATTTATTGACTTTTATTATCAAATAAAAAGCTAGGGAAAAACCGGACGTGTCTATTTACTTTTGTTAACGCTCTCTCTCTCTCTCTCTCTCTCTCTCTCTCTCTCTTCTTCTCTCTCTCTCTCTCTCTCTCTCCTCTCTCTCTCTCTTTCTTTTAATGTTTCTGAACCAAATTATTATATTTTTTTTACATGAAATCGTACTTAAAGATATATCATCTATTATTATTATAACCCTTTAACGCCGTAATATTTTTTTTGGTAGGGTTAAGTTATAAATGCATATATTTGAAACGTTACCAATTCGTCCCTATCGGCGGTAAAGGGTTAATAGGGTTACTCAAATTTTCAAAACTATTTTCTACAGTTTTTTTTTTATTTCCTACACTTCTCTTACCCTTCCCACTGCTCAAGAATGATATCATTCCGAAAATGAAATGAAGAAATGTCTTTCTTAATTTATACCGAGAGACAACTGCGGAAACCATACAAATCAAAGCACGTCTACAATTCCACCAAATTCTGGTAAAATTACAAACCTAAAATCTTCCAAATTAGAAACGAAGAGGGGGAGATTTCTTTCTCGAAAAGTTTGCAAACACAGAGTTGAGAGTCTTAAATGGTATCGTCGAAGGTTAAAGATAGATCCAACTGAAATTGAAATAAAAACTACTAAACTCTTTTTATTTCTCCATAATTTTTTTTAATGGGGTTTGGAGGGTGGTGGAAGAAAGGGGGATATTTTGTGAAAATATATTCTTCGAGGTTTGAATCCTGAAGGCATAAAAAAAAAAAAAAAATCGTCCTTTGAATTTGATTTTATTTTCTTCTTAAAACATTTTTTTATTTAATATATAATAATAATAATAATAATAATATCGTATTTCATATAATTTTTATATAAAAATATTTTTATATGAAAAGTTGATTTATTATTTATGAGAAATTCGATAACGAAGAATAAATTAATAAATGTAATGATTTATTTAGACAGTTTCGGTTTAAAAAATATTTCGTATGTCCAAATGAGGGGGGGGGGTGCACCTTGCTCATGCTATACTGTCACTTGATTATACAAAATAAATAATCATGTAATAAATAATTTCTGTCAGTCCTATCAGCTGAGAAACTCGTCCCAAACTTAAGTGTGTAAATATTTATGTAGAGAACAAGAAAAGAGCAGCCTCATAATGCGCACTGGTTGTAAAACATCCATTTCCACTACCTCACTTCTGCTCCTTTCGCAATAGTAGAAATCTTAAGAATCTGCCATTAAAATTCCAGTTATAATGCCATATCATATAATAGATAAGCCTTATTTCAGAAAGATATATTTAGGTATAAAAAACAGGCATAAGTAAAGAGTAATTACAGTTAAATAAAAAAAATTATATTATTTCAACGTCACTGAAAATATTTTGTCTCATTTTATGGATAACTGCTAATAGTATAGGATGCATCACAATAAAATAAAAGTGTTAAACCAATTAATATCTCTAATCCTTTCTTCGCTAAAAAAATGCTTAATAATTATTTAATTTCAAACAAAACAATATCTATAATCTCATTTCAGTTAAAAAGCATAACTGTAAACGTTCAGTTAAAACAATATGTAGATATAATTCCTTTTCAGTTAAAAAAATAACTGTAAACGTTCAGTTAAAACAATATCCAAATATAATCTCATTTCAGTTAAAAAAATAACTAAACGTTCCGTTAAAACAATATCCAGATATAATCTCATTTCAGTTGAAAAAATAACTGTAAACGTTCAGTTAAAACAATATCTAGATATAATCTCATTTCAGTTGAAAAAATAACTGTAAACGTTCAGTTAAAACAATATCTAGATATAATCTCATTTCAGTTGAAAAAATAACTGTAAACGTTCAGTTAAAACAGTATCTAGATATAATCTCATTTCAGTTAAAAAAAATAGCTGTAAATGTTCAGTTAAAACAATATCAGATATAATCTCAATTTCAAAGGTGAATAATCTCTTTCCATCCATATAATCTCATTTCTGTTGAACCATTCCATCTATAATTAATTATCAGTCAACACAACGTAAACAATCTCATTTCATCTAAAACAATAACATTCAGTTAAAAAAACAATGTTTCTGAAATCACATTTTAAAACGTGCCTATAAACGTGTCTACATTTCGTAAACATTTTCTTTCAGTTTGAAGTAATTTCGACGCCATTCCTTTACGTACTTTCAAAAAGGATTTATATAATTAACAAAATTTTGTTTACTTTCTTTTAATTCCGGTGGTGAAGCCTTTCTTAACCCTTTGTCGATTCAGCTGAATTCCATGATAGATCATTCACCGCCCGCTCGGAATAACCCCATTTAACACAAAGTGTTTACTGCCTTTGATTTATTAGCCGTTCCAATTATCTTTCGGTTATAACTCTTAATTAGGGAATCTGGAAGTGAAATTGACAAACAACGTGTGTGTGTGTGTGTGTGTATATATATATATATATATATATATATATATGTGTGATATATATATATATATATATATATATATATATATATATATATATATATATAGGAAGACTGGGGTTGGAAGTAACATGGGTTGGTCGTAACAAGAGTAATAATTTGATAGTTTTTTAACAGATGGCGTGAATACTCACTGCACACAGGCGCAAGGCAATGCTTCATTGTCTTACAAACTGTTAAAAAACCCACCGTTTTTCCACCCACATAAGTAAAATTTTACATGCAAAAACTTCACTTTTTCTACGTGAAGGTCAAAATATGATAATAAAAACCCACTCTAAGAGACAGAGTTTATTTCCACAACAGTTTCGATGCCTACTGGCATCCTCTTCAGGTGGATACAGAAAAACCTTTTTTGTTTTTCTGTATCCACCCGAAGAGGATGCCAGTGGGCATCGAAACTGGTGTGGAAATAAACTCTGTCTATTAGAGTGGGTTTTTATTATCATAAAATTTAACATTTTTGCTAAATGCTTAAAATGATAAATGAATGTTGTTCGACTCAAAACTTTTAGGTTCTAACTTGAAAGTGTTGCAATTCAAGAGTATCTTGGCTCTCTTCCTCTATGGTGGGTGAGGAGGCAGTTTTGTGGGCCTTCGCCCTTGGTCCCTCATTCGTGCATAAAAAACTTTGAACTTTCTATGTTTTGGTTGTGATACCTCAAAAATGGATTATTTTCTTTTTGTGATTGGGGTTCGTTGTAGCAAAATGGATGGAGCTGGATATATACAGTACAGGGTGGGCGGAAAGTAGCTCCCTA
>JAJOZX010003669.1:290000-292500 GCA_023014485.1 Bathynomus jamesi | reverse complement strand
GTTTGTAATTTACGTCTAAATTATTATAGAATGTGATTAAATTTGTCTCACTTGAAAATGATTTATGGGCATGCCGAAGAAACTGGGGCCTAATTAAGTCTAAATACGAACAACGTATGACTGCCGTCTTCTACAAACACAAAATATTAAAAAGGAAGCCTTCTAGTAGTGTATATATATATATATATATATATATATATATATATATATATATTATATATATATCATAGTCATCCACGATACTTCAAAGAATTCTCACTTGATGTCTTTGAACAACGGTTCAGGACTCAAGAGCTACTTCATGCGATCGACCCTTCTGCAGGAGTCTCATTTGCTGGATTTAGTGGAGGAGAGAGTTCGTTTCCACTGTCCGCCTGCTCTCGTAGCTAGCTAGCTACGCATGGCTGGTCAGAGCCTTTACACAAGACCATATATATATATGTGTGTGTGTGTGTGCGTGTGCATAATAGAAAGATAGATGGGTTGATATCTATTTATCCAGATATATATTATATATATATATATATATATATATATATATATACACACACAACACACACACAGGGTGTTTCAGGACGAAAGGTCAATACTTCGGGAGGTGATAGTATCGGTCATTGTGAGAAAAAAAGTTCATATGAACATGTGTCTAATTCTGAATGGTTACGGAGATAGAGCTGTTTGAATCTGATGCGCGCGCAGCTCTTCCTCCCTCTTCCCTCCCCTATAACCTTGAACCATGTAAGCTGTAATGTAAGCATGTAGCATAAACTAATCGACAGCTGACTGTTGTGAGTGACATTGTTCGGTGTTTGAAGCAGTGTTAAGAATGCCACACACCTTCACACATGCCGAATATGCCGATATGGTGTATGTCTACGGTTTTTGCGATGGAAGTGCAACAGCTACTGTTCCAGAATACCGTCGACGGTTTCCGAACCGCAGAATTCCGGATCGAAGAGTGTTTACCAGGGTTTTCAACACATTGCGTGAGATTGGTACACTTCCCAGCGCTCATGTTTCATCTGAACGTGAAGGTCAACAAGATGTGGATGAAGTGGAAAACATTCTTCAGTTGGTGGAGCGTAGTCCTACTACTAGCTCACGAAGAATTTCTACGCGTCTCGGTGTACCACACACAAGAGTATGGCGAATATTACGTGAGGAAGGCTTGCATCCATATCATGTACAGCGTGTACAACACCTTCAACCAGGAGACGCTGCCATGCGACTGGAATTTTCATTGGGTAAATGCTAATCGCCGATTGCTTCGATTAATACTGTTCACCGACGAAGCTACTTTCATCCGTGACGGTATCAACAACACTCGTAACTCTCATCGGTGGTCAGACGAAAATCCAAATGTCACTGTGGAAAAAAAATTTCAACATCGCTTCTCTGCCAATGTGTGTGCGGTATCATCGATGACCAACTGACTGACCCTGTTACTTTAGAGAATCGTCTTACAGGACAAAGTTACCTAGAATTTCTGCAAAATGAATTGCCAGGACTATTGGAGGATGTTCCTTTGGCTACACGCGCTGGTATGTACTTTCCACATGACGGAGCTCCTCCACATTCTACCCGTCTGGTGATGCAATACCTAAATCAAACTTTCCCTGGTCGATGGATCGGCCGCGGTGGTCCCATTCAATGGCCACCAAGGTCTCCAGACCTCTCTCCGTTAGATTATTGTTTGTGGGGGGGTGGATGAAAAGTCAAGTTTACAAAAGAAAGGTGGATACACGAGACGAATTGCTCGCGCGCATTTTGGATGCTGCTGCCCGCATAAAGGAACGTCAAGATCAACTCAGACGAACACGCGATCTTCGCACACGAGTTGCAAAGTGCGTTGAGGTTGACGGTGGGATTTTCGAAAACGTATTGTAAACTGTAACAAATTTGTCATTTCTGTGTCTGATACCATTCAAAATGCCAATGTTTAAACATTAAATGTTAGAACAGTAATTGGTTTCTCTTTCTTGATTACCATTAACAATGCTTTTGTATTTGTAGATTCAAACAGTTCTATCTCCGTAACCATTCAGAATTAGACACATGTTCATATGAACTTTTTTCTCACAATGACCGATACTATCACCTCCCGAAGTATTGACCTTTTCTCCTGAAACACCCTGTGTATATATATATATATATATATATATATATACACACAAACTCAGAATGGTCCCCTGAGAAATTTATATGTTAAACACAGACCGTGCATGGAACAAGGAACTCTTCTGGGAAAATTAAATCCACTATAGTCCGAATAAGTAATGGTAAATGACAAATACCATAGTTTTTCTTTTTCATGATGCTAGCCCGACGTGGGCAACGGGTCTCTCGCAAAGATCCCATAAATATAGCTTCCCTCACCAGCTATCTGCAAAGCAGACAGGATCCAGCTTTGGGACATGGACCTAGGGTTTAAAGCAAGCCTAGTCCCTACATTCAGAACCTCTATATAAGTAAAAGACTCGTTGCATTCACGTCGGATTGA
>JAJOZX010003669.1:280000-287500 GCA_023014485.1 Bathynomus jamesi | reverse complement strand
CACACACACACACACACACGTGAGCTTCGTGAAATGAGGAATCATTGCGCGGAACCTTTGGAAGGTTGAAAGGTATACATATATATATATAATAAAATAACCACGAAGGAAAAAGGAAACATAGATTGGTGCTCAAGCGCTTTCGTTTAATGACATCCTCGTATGTTGACGAGGAAGTAGATTTAGGCGTACGCGTAACTAAAGATTTAAAGGTTAGGAACCAGTGCCTGGAGTCTTGCGCAAAAGCTAATAGGATGTTAGGCTTCATAGCGCGTAATTTCGAATTTAAATCGAAGGATATTATATTGCCCCTTTACAAGTCCCTAGTCAGGCCTCATTTGGAATATGCCGTTCAGTTTTGGTGCCCGTACTTGCGTGAGGATATTGATAGGTTAGAAAGGGTTCAGCGTCGTGCCACGAAACTTATTCCGGCATTGCGCAATAAGCCTTATGAAGATAGGATTAAAGTGTTAGACTTGTATTCACTCGAAACTAGGAGATTAAGGGGGGAGCTTATTGAAGTTTTCAAAATCGTTAATAACATCGATAACGTAAATTTTGACAAATTGTTCACTTTCGATAATAGTAATACTCGCAATAACGGATTCAAGTTGCGTGGCAGACGTTTCATTACTAATATCGCTAAAAACTTCTTTACGTTTAAAGTAATTGATAAATGGAATAATCTTCCCGCGTCAGTCGTTCATTCTACCAGCGTTAATGTGTTTAAGAACCGTCTTGACAGACATTTTAAAAAATATTAACGTTGTTTAAAATTAAAAAAGAAAGTTAACAACAGGAGCTCTGGTGGTGGTGCTCGAGGATGAGTCTGTTGACGATGAATGCCAGCTTGTGACATGCCAGCGTGTGATGCCAGCAATAAAAAAAAAAAAAAAAAAAAAATTAGACTAACACGAATGTAGATGTAGCTCATAGCGTAAACTAACCCACTTTTTGTTTAACTTTACCTACTTTTTTTTTTTTTTTATCCTCCTTACTTTGCATGTCTCTAACTCTTTTCTTGCATGTTTGTAGTTTGCATGGTATGACAGTGAGTTAAGACTGTGTTTGCATGGTTTGTAAGCGTTCTTATTTACTTCTTTTCATCTTTCACCCCTCTCCTATATTCTCCGACTATTTTTCTGACTTGTCGGCAGTGGCCGGCGGATGATGATGGTGAGACTTTTCCCTCTTTTTCTGAATGAATGTTAACCCACGAATGATAGGTGTTGCTCCTTACTTAACCCCTTATTCTCCTCTCTTCTCTTAACCCCCTACTCTCTCCTTTCTCTCGGGCTAGCCTTAGAGTGGATCTTAGGGTCTTTGTTAGCCTTAGCTTCTGTAGATCTGTAGATATATATATATATATATATATATATTATATATATATATAGATATAGATAGATAGTTCTCTACGATGCTTGATTTATGGGACACCCTATATATATATGTTATATATATATATATATATATATAAACACGAATAAAATATACAGATGGTGAGAAGACAACAACATGACATTTAACACCGAGAAATTTCAGCTCTTGAGATATGATAGAAATGAAGAACTTAGACTGCATATTATGCTCCGGATAGACAGAAAATTCAGAGAAGCACGAAAGCGATCGATTTGAGGGTAATAATGACCGATGATGCGAAATTCAAAACACAAAATCAAATATCGATAAACAAAGCAAAAAGAGTCGCGGGACAGTTACTAAGAACGTTCAAAGAAGGGATAGGACAGTAATGATTCCCCCGCTATAAACACTGATCATACCAAAACTTGAATACTGCTCAGTCTTGACATCCCCATATAAAAAGGAAGAAACTAATAAACTAGAAGAAACTCAGAGACATTTGACAGCTTAGATTGATGGCTGTAAAGCACTCAACTACTGGGATAGACTACGTAAACTAAATCTGTACTCCCTGGAAAGAAGAAGAGAGCGGCACATCATAATCTACAAATGTAAAATGATCGAAAAACTGGTACTAAACCTCAAACTAAACCCAATTACCATCCAAACAACGCTGGAAAATAGGAAAGACACAATGTGTAGTGTTCCCAAATTAAAGACCCGACAATGGACCTCCTTAATAAATGCAAAGAACTTCACTTTTCTACGTGAAGGTCAAAATATGATAATAAAAACCCACTCTAATCGACAGAGTTTATTTCCACAACAGTTTCGATGCCCACTGGCATCCTCTTCGGGTGGACACAGAAAAACGAAACGTTTTCTGTATCCACCCGAAGAGGATGCCAGTGGGCATCGAAATTGTTGTGGAAATAAACTCTATCTATTGGAGTGGGTTTTTATTATCAGACCTCCTTAATACTGAAGGAAAACAGCTTGGTTATCAGGGGGCCGAAACGTTTTAACCAGCTTCCAAAGGACCTCAGAAACGTCACAAGGGTCAAAGTTGAAGTCTTCACGAGAAGACTAGATGCCTGGCTCACGACGGTACCAGATGAATTCGGTGTACCTGGTTATATGCGGTGGAGAACGCAAGAGAGCAACTCGCTCCTCCACCAAGCCAGGCCTAGAGGCGGGGCCACCAGCTTGACCTTCGTGTGAAGAGAGACGAACACACGGAAATTAAACGAGGCTATCTATCTATCTATCTATCTATCTATCTATTATATATATATATTACTGTATATATAAAATTGTCTTATACTTTATTTATAAATGAAAAGTGTTCCGTCTTAAAAAAATAAAAATATATAAATGGAGTTATGGATAATTTACAGATATAAATGGCACTTCATCAAAGAAACTTGTATATGTCATGAAATGTTATCAGAGAGAGAGAGAGAGAGAGAGAGAGAGAGAGAGAGAGAGAGATTTAATTATCATTAAAACTAATACAAAAAGTATATACAGAGTGTCCCAAAAATCCCGTGACATAAAAATGATTTACTTTTAATTATTATTCATATTGGACGTGACACATTTTCACTTTTGATGACAAATTCATCAATCGGTGGATTGTGAGACGGAGTCCAGCTGAATGCACACACCCCTCCCCCTTCTCCCCCTGAGATCTCGTCGCATTACGCCTTTGGATTTCTTTCTCTAGAGTCACTTATAAAGTATTTTTTAAAAACAACCGCTCCCAAACTCAGAGTTAACATCTGTAATCAGTGTCCAGGCATTGATACGAAAGCGCTTGGAAACGTCGCTATAGGTTCAACACATCATATTTCAATATGCAAAGTTCTGTTAGGAATGTAGTTGGAACACCAAATCATAGCGAATATAAATAATAATAAAAATTTCCCATGTCACGAAACTTTTGTGACACCCAGAGTATATATATATATATATATATATATATATATATATATATATATATATATATATATATATATATATACACACACACACACACACACACACACACATCACTGCAAATTCTGCTCACTGTGTCGTCATTAAAGTTAAGCGTTTAAATGAACCTTGAATGTATAAATTATGTTCTCTGAACATAAAAGGTCCTTGAAGAGTTATTCCCCTTTCTTGGTATATCAGAATAAAGTAAAGAGATTATTATTATTATTATTATTATTATTATTATTATATATATTATTATTATTATGGATTTTAGAGGACCTGTCTCGTCAAGAATCACATCATTTGATCTATTTTTAATACAATAAAAGTGTATTATTGTTGAAGTAGATCTTATTATTTGCATATTATATTTCGGATCATCTACAATCTCTCATTTTCAAAATGGACACAAAGAAAAGGATTTAGAATTTTAAATAAAATAAATATGAATAAAGAATTTGGAGGCTCCAAATTAAAGTAACTTGACATGAAATATTATTCAGATATGCATACGATGACGTCATAATATATATATATTTATTATGCTCTGTATTTTTAATATATTTTCCCAACTGAAGTGATCTCGTGACTTTGTAAAGTTTTTTTAATTTATCCTTAATAGGAAGATTTTTTTAAACACCTCTCTACTCAGTCTTCTTTCAGATTGTCAGTATGGGTTCCGCAAGGGACGCTTTCTGACTCCATCTCTCTGACTTTTCGTCATCCTCCTTCCGAGATTTCGTGAAACCTTTGCTATTGCGCTAGACATATCATAAGCTTTTGATAGAGTCTGGCACAAATTCTTAACTTCCAAACTGCCCTCCTTCGGTTTCTATCTTTCTATCTGTGCCCTCATCTCTGATTTCCTTTCTGGCCGATCTATAGCTGCAGTTGTAGATCGTTACTGTTCTTCTCCTAAAGCTGTTAACAGTGGTGTTCCTTAGGGTTCTGTTCTGTCACCCACTCTCTTGCTTTTATTTATTAATGATTTTTTTAAGTTGCACTTCCTGTCCTATACACTCCTACGTTAATGATTCCACCCTTCACTTCTCCACCCTGTTGTCAACGCTCAAAATAAAACCTAAATTTAGAATTTATAACTTCTTTTTGAGGGTGAATTCTAAAGGAAGGTTTTCCTTCTTTTGAGTATCAAAGCTTCTTGTAAGAAGATATAATAACTTTTTTAATGGTACATAATTTCTTTAGATAGAAGAAATGGTTTTCAAAACTTCTTTCTTGAGTGATTTGAGACAATAGAAGATTAGAAGATAATATTTCTATAATTAGAGGGTGGTTTCTGTGAACAGTCACTCCATGCTTCGCGAGAGAAGGCTGTGGCGTACTTAACTTCTGTTCTTGTACAGTACTCTCTCTGATATGGGCAGAGAAAATCTCATGGTTTGCAATGCCTAAAAAATCCGGTTCCTTCATCTGTCTATTCGGCATAATTTTTCCACACGACTATCCTCTTATCTTCAACAATACACAACTCAATTATTCCTCTTTTCTTAACATTTTTGGTGTTTCCTTTCCTCGTGATCTTTCCCGGAACGATCACAGATACTCTATTTCTAAAACAGCTTCTAACAGGTTAGGTGTGCTGCACCGGTTCCGCAGTTTCTTTACCCCCCACTCAGTTAATGTTTCTGTACAGGGGTCTTGTTCGCCCCTGCATGGTGTACGTTTCTCACGTGTGGGGTAGCTCAACCCAAGAGGCACACTACAAGACTGCTCCACACACCATGTCAGATTTAGTGGAGTTTTGCTGAACATATTGCAAAAGAGTCTTTCTCAAAAACCAGTATACAAATGAAAAAATGTTTCTGTTGTTTTTTTGAAAATAGGTGGAATAATACAATTTCGGGATGCTGATTCCAAATCTGGTATAAGTTGTTTGCTATCACAACAGATTTTCTCACAAAATTAATAATAAACTTTCTGATTTTATGCGCATAATATAGACATAATATTAGATGAAACATTTAGAAACAAATTAAGAACGTACAACTTCACACCAAAAGAAATCTGAGTAAAAGAACAGTAATACAATAAAATTCACAGAAAGAATCAGTTGAGATTACTTTTCTTTGGTTATATACATCATCAAATTTGGGTGAATTTCCTCTTTTTAGATGTCTTTTTGAAATTTGGTTCGGAAACATCTCTTTCCAAACACCAACAACAGTAGTCAGCCATCATACTGACATTCCATCTTCCTTGATATCTTTTCTCCATGTTTTTTATGTTTTGAGGGAACCTTTCACCTTGCTTTTCACTAAACGCTCCAAGGTTCTCGGGGAAGTACTCCGAGTGGCTGTGAAGGAAATGCATTTTCACACTCTTGTCGCAACCAAGTTTTTCATAGCATTTTAACATGTGGCTAACAAATGTTCTATAGTCTTTGGCTTTATGGTTTCCTAGGAAAATTTTCAACAACATTTTTGAATGATATACAAGCCGCTTTCTCCACATTTGACATTGAATCAAGAAATGTGTCATCTTTCATTAGTTTCCATATTTGAGGGCCATTGAACGCCCCAGCTTTTATTTTCTCTTTACTTAGAGAAAAGAATTGGTGAGAAATGTATTTGAATCAGTTGCCATATCTATCCAAAGCCTTTACAAATTGCTTCATTAACCCCAGTTTAATATGTAATGGTGGTAGCAACACTTTTGCAGGTGTCACAAGAGTTTCGTTGATAACATTTTTGCTGCCTGGTGTTAAGTTAGTTCAATAGGACTAATCCTTCTTTTTCCAATTATTAACCTTTGCTCTGCTGTCCCACTCACATATGAAGCTGTTGGACAAGAAGCATAGATACGTCTTCAAATCTCTACAAATGATCCAGTTATGATCACTACATTATACAGTATTTTATCTAGAAGGAATTTCATGTCATAAATTTTTTTCATGTGGACAGAGTGGCCAATGGGGATGGATGCCAGTGATTGCTATTATGCAGCAAAACAACTTTTAGACTTGACTTTGAACTGTCAATGAACAATCTCCACTCTTTTAGATCATAGTCTATGTCCATAGTATTCGTACGACTAGGTTTGTCAGTACAGAATACTGGAGAACCATCCATCGAGAACTTAACAAATTCTTGTTCTCTGCTCCTGTACCAGGAATATGAAGTTCCAGCAGTCAGTAAATTTCTTTCATTCAGTCTGGATCCCAAGAGTTGGGCAGCATCATTCGGTAGGTCAAGTGAATAACTGTGGGTCTTTAAGACTCTTATCATCAATTTCAAAGTCACTGTGATCGCTAAGTTCTGTATCAGATTCAGAAACTTCATCAAGTTCTTTGGGGCATGCAGGAATGGGAACATCATCACTGTGTGGAACAGGACGGATGGCAAATGGCACTGGTGGATTTTTGGAGCTGAATCCCTTGATATTACACAAACAGAAATAATAGTCTTGGGTATGATCTTTGGGCTCACGCGAAACCATAGGTATACCAAAAGGTAAGGACTTCCTTTTGCCTTGAACCCATTGCCTCAAATTCTCCACACATGATCGGCATACACTTTGCGGAGCCCATGACTTATCCTGATCACCAAACTTTACACCGAAATATGCGAAATATGATTTTCTTACAAATTCTGTGATATTCTGCCTTTGTTTAACTGATTGGAAATTACCACACATATAACAAAACAAATTTGGGTGGCTCTTGCAAGAACGGCACTTAGACATTGTTGGTGAAGTAAATCCTTGAATCTGAAGTGAATTCTTGAATGCGTGAAGTAAATCCGTGAATCCGTGACTTTGCATAATTATACAGTAGAATCTGAAACAGAAAATCAAAATATTAATAAAAAACAAACACGTTATTGTTTCAGCAGGCAAGAAATGAGGCTTTCTACTTCATGGAATGAGGTATATTTGAGCTTATATATATGCATATTGGTCCAAATAATGATTGCCTAATTCTGGAGAACAGAGATGTGATGGATACGAACAAAGTAGTTTTCCGTAATCTTATCTTATGGGGGGTAGGGGCTAAAAAAATACAAAGGGTTTTCAAACAGCAATTTACTTGTATACTGGTGTTACTGCAAACCTCTCTTATATCCGGAGGGATTGTTCCACCTCTGTTAGTTACTTTCGTTTGCATTCTTGGAAACAAACTGAACTCATATACTATATATA
>JAJOZX010003669.1:195000-275000 GCA_023014485.1 Bathynomus jamesi | reverse complement strand
TTTCAGCCATTACTCGAAATGGCTGGTTACACACTATGACTGTAACATAATATATATATATATATATATGTTATATATTGTGGTGCAACCGTTCTGACGGAAAGCGCGGGAACGCCGTTCCGGTACTCTTATTTGAGTACCAGGTTGATCCCAGGATTACGGTGTTGGCAGGAATTTAAAGTGGACCCATCATAGGCCCATACTTTTTTGATAAAACCATGAACGGGACTTCTTACTTGAACAACATTCTGGAGGGAATTTTGCAAAAGTACATTGACGATCTGTCTTTGGATGTTAGACGAAAGTTCTGGTTTCAGCAAGATGGTGCACCTCCGCATTCCGTTCGTTCATTGAGACAATGATTAGATGAGAATCTTCGTGGCAGATGGATAAGATGCCGAGGTTGTGTGGAATGGCCGCCCCGAAGCCCTGATTTGACCCCACTTGACTTCTTCCTGTGGGGCCACTTAAAGTCCGTTGTTTATGGGTCAAGACCTCGAACGATCCAGCAGTTAAGAGAAAAAAATTACAGATCAGTGGAACAGAATTAGTGCGGAAACACTTCAAAACGTAACCGACAGCTTCCAAAGACGAGTAGAAATGTGTGAACGGCTACATGGAATGCAATTTGAGCATGTACTGGATTAATTGGTAAGTTGATTGTATTGTTTGTAATGTATAGTTGAGACTATTTTCTCGTTCAATTCTGTTATATCTTATTTCCCTATGTAGTGAATACGTTTTATTATTTATTATACTCTTCATTATTTACTCTAATTTCTGCTCTTTATTGCACTTCTCTTTACTCATTTCCACAATACTTTATAACGCGTGGTAGGTAGCCGAGCTAGCAGAAAACCGTTAGCCTAATGCAAGGGGGAAGGGGGGTTCATTAACACTCTTTTTTAACACTTGTGAACGTTTTATTAATTTCGAAAATGGTTTAGTTAAGTTAGGGGTATGCGAGTATGAAATTTCTATTATAATAATTTAGGTCGGAGAGGAACACAAAACAATTACTTTAAGATCACATGGCTCAATCTTACGCGTATCGCGCCTGCCTCAAGACTGACTCCTTATGGGTAGCCGCTCTTTGGTTCCTCTGTCCAGGACTACCAACTTTACCCATTTTAAACAATTTACAATCTAACAAACATGCTTTTCGTAATCATAATTTTAGTAAATGATATTAAACATTATATCTTAATTAAACAAAATTAATATTCTTAACTAAGCATTACTACACTCGCATCACCCCCTTGAAAATAAGTTTTTCCATTAGTAAAACTTATTAATATCGTTTAACAATTCATAAATTTATTCAACAAATTATATATTTTGCAATTTTTTTTTTTTTTTTTTTTCTTTAACAATTCAAAGTTTAGAAATAGACAAGAAATAATAGATGACAAATTCCACACATTATTGTATCATATTATAAAAACCGAAAACTTTATAATTTTCACATTTGCATAAAATAACATTTCACTCTAATAATTAAATTACAACCTGTAACTAATCTATACATGCCAAAAAAAATAACAGAAAATTTTCTTACAGTGGCTACACAAATCCAAGTTCACAATCTATTCCCGCGATTTCTCATCAACGATCGCTTTACATTTGAAACAATTATTTGTATAGTTATACAGTTACTATCAGGGCAACATAGAAAAAAAATAAGAAAAAGTTTACATAAAATACTGACCAAGAGCGCACATACTACTTCACGAAAAACACAACAATTATGGGCAATAATCGCACCCTTTCACTTATAATTTCATTACAATAATCAGTACATAATTTGCTGGACGTTGTTTAGATGACACTCCGCACGCTGACAACGGATTTCAATTTTCAATCGCAGCTCTCCTGCTCACTTCGCTAGAATGCAAGGGATTGCATCAATCAACATGCAACAGGGCAGCACGCTATAATGGTTCCGCTCTCTCTCCAATGGCAAAAAAAAAAACAAGAGACGTCCAATTCTAAAAGGAATCAGGGGGGGAGATATCTGAAAGCGGGACCACGCGCTGGAATTGGACGGAATTTGCAATTCTAGAAGTCGATGAAGAAACTCGCCTTGTCTCATCTCCACTTTTGTCGGTGAACGCTGCTCTTCCTACGTCCAGCTGAAAGACTCTTCTACTGGCAACAATCAAACGATGACTCCGCCGTAGGCCGTTTCCCAACGAACCTACTGTATGTCTGTATGGACAGTACAGTCGTAGGCACCCGTTCAAGCTCTCGTGGCTTGTCTACCGCATGCTGCGACACATATTTAGCGAAGCATTCGAGCACGTGACCAGCTACTGCCCGAAAAATACCAGTAGACCATCTTCGATCGAAACTTTCGTGTGCCAAGACCCTGCACACGTAAATTTCTCTTCTCTTCCGAAACTGTCCTGCGCCAAGTCCATGCGCATTCGGTTCCTCTCTTCTGTCTCTTCTCTTCTCCGAAACCATCCTGCGCCAAGTCCATGCGCCATTTGGTTCTCTCTCTCTCATTGGTGATCGATCACCTATCCGGTCGACTAAACTCACTTGATGGAACTCGGATTCAACTTGGTTGACTCCCAAACCGAGCCTTTGCAATTTTGAAAAAAAAAGTTTATTCGAAACGTTTCTGTACTGCTTATCATTTCATTTTTAATTTATCGAATTTTCTCGACAGTTCACTTCGAAATACTAACTACACATTTGCTCTGGCCAAATTCACGGAAAGAAAAAAAATTACACATCTAAAATTTCGCAAAAATTTAATCAAATCTAGCTACCAATAAGGTCACTTATGGCAGTTACAGCAGAGAAGATAAAAAAAGTCATAAAACGCTAAACAAAATTGTACAGTATAAATATAAAAGCGCCCATACATAGTAACTGTTAGTATAATTTAAGAATATTATTGTTCAAACTATCGTCAGAAATCACCTCAATACCTCTAAATACAAAAGACAAAAATGAACCCCAGAAACTTCATGTCATCCATTCTCTGACAATCATGAACCCTCTTGCTTTGAGGAGGAGCACACAAAGACGCCACAAAAACGTTACTGGCTATCTAGAAGGCTCCATTTCCGAGTGTACACTTGAGTCAATGTTTCAAATGCATTAGTTAACTCCGACTGAAGGTTTAAACAATAATAATTTTCTAAACAGTTATTAAAAAGTAAAAAAAATTTAAATATTACTACCAAAAATTATTTTAATACAGTAAT
Organism: Bathynomus jamesi; assembly: GCA_023014485.1. NCBI lineage: Eukaryota > Metazoa > Arthropoda > Malacostraca > Isopoda > Cirolanidae > Bathynomus > Bathynomus jamesi. Next base: position 271,782 of record JAJOZX010003669.1, on the reverse strand, counting down.
TCCAACTTGAAACGTCAAATTTCATACGAATTGAACTCGCAATTAGCAAATTACATCTGAGATACAACTCTCTCCTTCAACAGAAACCCCAGTATGGTTTGCAAATCACAAAAATCTCAGTAATTTATCGTTTCCAAGTGAAACTACAAATTTGCATATTATACTAAATAAGAATAGATAATATGCACTCAAAATACACAATCCACTGTAAACAAAACAACACATTGCATAATTAAGAGCGGTCGCTTTGTTTGTAAGCGAACCTCTATACAAATATCCCTAACCGAATGAACTTGCATTATATCCTAACATAATTTCGTAATATTTTCCATGCAAACGCTCGAACTAAAAAAAAAGACATTTTTCATTTCTAATACCCAAATTAAAATATCAAATTAAAACATCCTTTTTAGAATACAATCTAAATTTTAAAAATTTTACCATTGTCATTGAACTGGAAAGAAAAATAAAAATCGGCCTACCTGTACAAATAAAATTGATTATTGAATGAATTTATAAAACGTAAAGAAAATATATGAAAAGAATTTTCTACACAAATTTCTGTAATTCAAAAAAAATTATAATATCCAGATTTAGTAAAATGTGTACCGTAACTCACATTGGCCCAAAATAAAAATAAAATTTACTGCTGCACTTTTAGGCCTATATTAATAAATTCAATGTTATGCGCGGAAAGAACAATTTAGAATTTTATGCATAACATTTGTGCTTATTAAAGAAAAATCCTATGCTTATTTATGTTAAACCAATTAAAATTTTGTTAAATAACTAAGAATTTACTACTCAATAGACATACCGTATAACGGTTAATCTCCGAACAATATTTTACGATAGGCCTACAAGAAATCCTCTTTACAATACAATAGCCATTTTACCAAATATGTCGGAATTGTCGTGAAATGAACGAAAGGAACAGAGAGAGAAAAAAAAGATAATCAGCTTACCTACCAAAGTTTATGAGTATATAAATATATGTAATTATATATATAACTAATAAATACGTATAGTTAATAAGTAAGTATATAATAAAGTATATAATTAATGAGTATATAAAAAATCCAAAAAAAAACTTATAAAAATTTCACAACACAATTTCTCTATTTCAGTTAAACGAATTCTGCTTATTTTGAAATTTACACAATCCTATACGGCGACTTATAATCTGACAAATTTAATATGTTTAAGATTACCTTTCGACTGTCAATTAACTGTAACTTAACCTATATAGCGCGAAGCGAGCGAAGCAAAAAGCCCGTAAATCTATATAAACAAAATAATCCTATTATTATATACAGGCAATCGAAATATAATCAAAAATCTGCTAATGAAACCCAGAAAATTTCTCACAAATTTTCGCTAAAACATTTTGAAAGGACCATATAAAATGTGTATCACTGTATTTAAACTAACAATTACTTACGTACAAATTTTTTCTATATTAATCGCTATTATTATATCACAATTACTATAATTTCAAAAATTTTAAACAAAAATAAAAAGGTAAGCTGAAACAGGCATACAGTGGAAGAGACGAAAAAAAAAGAAAAATTGAGTCTTCAGGCAGCACGATAATTTTCAAAACTATGCCCTCTCCAACCAAATGAACGAAATTTAACGTAATAATGACTCGCAATATTGAGTCGGACAAATTTTCCTACCGACTCTGTACGACTAAAAAATTTTGAGTCACTAGACTGCGAAAAGTAACGGAACTGGACGATGCAAAATGGAACAAAGGGAACATTTCAGAATGAACAAACGAACATTTCAGAATCCAACGAACTCTCACGAAAAGAAAGAAAAAAACAAATTAAATTTTTAGGCGCGAAGTTTGTCAGGGACGCTATCAGGATGCGAAGGCGATGCGCCATCTTGAATTTATATTTACAATGAAATTTTAAGGAATGAAAATCGAAATTTGCCTGCAAACGGATCAACTTTGCATTTAGATATTTTAATAATCGAAATAAAATATTCATTAACGCTATTGATATACCGGGTTTTGAAGAATTTTAATCGAAATACTAGCACGTGGGTAAGCCTCACAAAATATATATAATAGGAGACCGCCGCTAGCCACCAGATGTAGTGACTTTATTATTTACTTTCTCCTTATTTACTCTTCTTTCTACTTTACTATTCTCTATTTATTTTCTATCGGCTCTTTCTTTCATTTATCACTTTGTTTCTCTACACTCTTTTTGCCGTATCGTATAAAGTTCCGGTAGCACGCCTAGACCTGACTCTGAAAGACCGTTACAAACAAAGGGGGAAGGGGGGGTATATTAATACTCTTTTTAACACTTGTGAACGTTTTATTGATTTCGAAAATGGTTTAGTTAAGTTAGGGGTATGCGAGTATGAAATTTCTATATAATAATTTAGGTCGGAGAGGCACAAAACAATTGACTTTAAGATCACATGGCTCCAAATCTTACGCGTATCGCGCCTGCCTCAAGACTGACTCCCTTATGGGTAGCCGGTTTGTGTTCCTCTGTCCAGGACTACCAACTTTACCCATTTTAAACAATTTACAATCTAACAAACATGCTTTATCGTAATCATCACAATTTTTAGTAAATTTATGTTAAACATTATAATCTTAACTAAACAAAAATTAATATTCTTAACTTGGCATTACTACACCTATGAGAACGGACTTTTGGTACACCCTATATATATATATATATATATATACGTATATTATGTGACAAGAAGAAATAAAAAACGGTTCCAAGACCTTCCCTTGGGGAAAACGCGAAAGACCTCGAAATTGCTTTTTATATTCCCCCTGTAAGAATGTGATATTTATTAATTTCTCACGTTTAATTGCGAAATTCATTGCATACACACACACACACACACACACACACACACACATATGTATATATATATATATATATATATATACGTAATTTTAAATATTTCACGCTCTCTTCCCAGATTTTTATTATATGAGAATTCAGAATACGAGTTTGAGACAAAAATAATCCCAAAGAAATTTCCAAATACCGAAGATATAAAATAAATTGAAATTTTTTTTTTTTTTAATTTTACGCTGCAGATATTAATCTATTCTTAAATTTCCCTGTGGAAAATTATAAATTTTAAATTTTAATTTTTTTCTCCCCCAGAGTAAACTAAAGAAAATCCTTTCATATCTTAACATATGTATGTATATATGTATATATATATATATATATATATATATATGTATATATATAATATGTGTGTGTGTTTGTGTGTGTGTGTGTGTGTGTGTGTGTGTTGAACCTAAGTTTAATAGGGATATTGCAAGATGAAACTTAGATTTCTCGAATTTTCATTTTATATTTCGTTCTGCATATATATATATATATATATATATATATATATATATATATACACGCGCACACACACACACACGCGAAAAGAAATTGTAGGGCAGGTAATTAATTTATTACATGTATATTTAAAACAATAAACAGAAACGACTTTACGACATCTGATCGACTTTCTATCGACAGGTTATTATTAGGTTAGGTTAAGTTAGGTAAGGTTTGCTTAAGTTAGTTTAGGTTAAGTTAGGTAAACTTGGTCAAGATAGGTTAGGTTAGGTTAGGTTAAGTTAGGTTAGGTTAGTTTAGGTTGTTAGATGTTTAGAGTGTCGACAGGTTATTATTAGGTTAGGTTAAGTTAGGTAAGGTTTGCTTAAGTTAGTTTAGGTTAAGTTAGGTAAACTTGGTCAAGATAGGTTAGGTTAGGTTAGGTTAAGTTAGGTTAGGTTAGTTTAGGTTGTTAGATGTTTAGAGTGTCGATGTTTTGTCGACGAACTGGGTATAAATCGAACTTGGAACTTTAAAAAGGAGTCGTTTGTATGACTACTGTACGCAATGCTTTATACCAGCGTTCCTCAACCTTTTTTGTACTGCGGACCCCTTATCAAAATCTCGATATTTTTGGGACCCCCTTCCCCCAAAATTATCTTTTTTTAGTCTTGATTTATAAGGGTGATCCAGAGAAATGGGACCCAAAAGAAACCCCTGTAACTTTTAAAGTATAAGTCCTTTTATAAAATCATACGCATCATTCGAAAGAGGATAGTTACAAGTTTGTACAGGATTGTATAGGTTTTGACAATACAAGACAAGATAAGATACAAAACAAAATAAAAGTGTTAGTTAAAACTAACCCTTCAAGATGACTGCATGGACTGTGGAACAGCTGCGTTTCTTAACTGAGCAATATTATGAGCATGGAAGAAATGTAGTTTCAGCTCTTAGAAGGCGATTTTGACATCTGAAAATTTGTCTTGAAAGATCTTTGAGCTGAAACTACACTTCTTCCATGCTCATAATATTGCTGAGTTATGAAACGCAGCTGTTCCACAGTCCATGCAGTCATCTTGAAGGGTTAGTTTTAACTAACACTTTTATTTTGTTTTGTATCTTATCTTGTCTTGTATTGTCAAAACCTATACAATTCTGTACAAACTTGTAACTATCCTCTTTCGAATGATGCGTATGATTTTATAAAAGGACTTATACTTTAAGAGTTACAGGGGTTTCTTACTTCAAAGTCGGAGTAAAAATGTAATAAACATGCGTAAAACTTACCGCTGTTCCGTTTACATATTAAAAAACAGCATAAAAACAGGGAAGGGGGTCATTTGTGCCAAAAACTCACAATTCATGAATTGTAAACATAAGATGGTCGTAAAAAAACATTTATAGAAACTTTAAAGTTTCGAGTAACCGAAAATGTTATCGGTTAGAGGTCAAAATTAGACACCACAAAAAAGGGAAAAAAAATTGTTTTGCTGAATATAATCTACTCAACTCACGGACCCCTTAAACACAACTCACGGACTCCAAGGGGTCCGCGGACCCCTGTTGAGAACCGCTGCTCTATACAACTGTCGAATCATAATGACATTTCTTGTGTCTTCACCCACATGAAGTTAGAACGTAACTGAGTGGGTGAGTCCGTTTGCCTTTAAGCGAAATGAAGACAGAGAGGTCGGGGGATCGAACCCCGATGATGCTGGTAATAATAATAATAAAAATAGTAATAATAATAATTATAGAGGAATTAGAGCAATGGCAATAGGTCTCGTATTTCACGATATGAACCAATTTGCCAAGTTCTGCTTCAAAACTAACTAACTAACTATATACAGTATATATATATATACACATTTTAACTGCAAACAACACACAGTATAACTAATGTAAAGAACGACGCTTGTGTAGAAGAGCGTTCCGTACAAGATGAGGAAGGAGAACGAACAAATGAAAAATAAGGTACCACCCGGGAATCGAACCCGGGATCATCCGATTACTGGTCAGATATGCTATCCACTACACCATGGACCTCGATCAATCAGAAGTCGTAATTCTCCCACATACGAGCAGAAACCAATGCTCTGAGGGGGCACCTTCGCATGCCGTACATATATACATTTTAACTGCAAACAACACACAGTATAATTAATGTAAAGAACGACGCTTGTGTAGAAGAGCGTTCCACACAAGATGAGGAGGGAGAACGAACAAATGCTCGTATGTAGGAGAATTACAACTTCTGATTGATCGAGGTCCATGGTGTAGTGGATGGCATATCTGACCGGCAATCGGATGATCCCGGGTTCGATTCCCGGGTGGTACCTCATTTTTCATTTGTTCGTTCTCCCTCCTCATCTTGTGCGGAACGCTCCTCTACACGAGCGTCGTTCTTTACATATATATATATATATATATATATATATATAAATAAAATACGCATTGCATAGAATCAGTATACATTTTTTATACATTAAAAGCCTTCAATTTGAACGAATCACATACATTTGGTAAGTTGCAAAGGGACTGTTGGAGGGTGTGGGGTGCGGTGGGGGAAGAAAATTGATTTTATTTCAGTTCAGTAGAGTTATCCGTGAAAAATGTCAAAGAAAACGAGAAGATGTGGGTAATTTGGTGGAAGAAAATGGGAGATTTAGATTGATAGAAATTTTCGACCATTCTATTTTACCTTTTTTTTTTTTTTTTTTGTACTTTTTCCTACACTGAGATAAAATCCAACTGTATCTGGAATCCTTAGAGATAAAATAACATTTAGATGAATTGCGTCATTTTCTTTCTCCCCCCCCACACACACACACACACACACGCGGGCGGGCGCGTTGGTTTTAATCGAATTAATCTATCCTAACCTAACCTCACTTTACCTAATCGAACTAACCAAAATTAAGTAATTGAAATGTGGCAATTATGTATGTGAACACTGAAAATAAAACCTTATACATTTAGAACTTATAACTTCTTTTTGAGGGTTCATTCGAGATGAAGTTTTGTCTTCTTTCAGGTATCAAACCTTCTTGTAAGATGATATAATAACTTCATTTAATGATACACAACTTCTTCAGACAGGATAAACAGTTTTCAAAACTTCTTTTTGGAGTGATTTGAGACGAAAGAAGATAATATTTCTATGTAAAGAAGATTGTGGGAAGTCTTTGTTTTCTGTGAATCATTCAAGTTGGCCAATTTTTTCAAGCCTTGAATATCATTTAATTAGTTTTAATAAACAGAATTATGCTTGAAATATTAACTCAGTATTATTTAGCCCTGTTTATTAAGTCATTAGTTTGTTTTCATTATATATATATATATATATATATATATATATATATATATATATATATATATACACAAAATCAGAATGGTTCCCTGAGACAATTATATGTTAAACACAGACCGTGCATGGAACAAGGAACTCTTCTGGGAAAATTAAATCCACTATAGTCCGAATAAGTAATGGTAAATGACAAATACCATAGTTTTTCTTTTTCATGATTTTAGCGAGAGACCCGTTGCCCACGTCGGGCTAAAATCATGAAAAAGAAAAACTATGGTATTTGTCATTTACCATTACTTATTCGGACTATAGTGGATTTAATTTTCCCAGAAGAGTTCCTTGTTCCATGCACGGTCTGTGTTTAACATATATATATATATATATATATATATGAATAGAAACGACATAAGTGTTAAGGAACGTTTCTGCACACGAGGAGGAGAGATAACGAATAAATGAAAAATGAGGCGAACCGCCCGGGAATCGAACCCAGGGCCTTCCAACCGGCAATTGGAAGGCCCTGGGTTCGATTCCCGGGCGGTTCGCCTCATTTTTCATTTATTCGTTATCTCTCCTCCTCGTGTGCAGAAACGTTCCTTAACACTTATGTCGTTTCTATTCATTTATATACTGCGCGGTCATTGCAGTTATATGCATATATATATATATATATATAGTTATAATTTTTTTAAATTATTTAATTTTTCATTTTAAGACGAAATATTTTACACTTTTATACATTCTTATACACTTTTATACACTTTTGCGAGTGTAAATTTACATCGTTAACGAATAAAATTTAATTTATTTCAATATAATAATTTAATACACATTTATAATATGTTATATTTTACATTATATTAGATTACGTAGTCACGGGCCACGTCGCAACACCGCTTTCCGTTAAATCAGCGAAGAATGTCCAGATGATTTCCAGATGATGTCGTGACCCTTGGTTCGAGTTCTAAGTTTCAACTGTAGGTCCCTTCCCTCATATGAACCCGCATGGTAGATAGCTGGGTTACCTTCTTTTGCGTCTAGCTAGATGATGTAATGATCTATAGTTTGGGTTCCATATTAAATTAAGGGGCGTATTGCACTTTAAAACACAGACCAAAAAGTATAGTAAAATTTTTTTTTTTTTTTTTTTTTGTCGAGAAATTTTTCATTAGAGAAAAATTTCTCGATGATTCGAGAATTTGGTCCGTCCGTCGAAAGTTTTGTCTTTTTAAAGACCCGAGTGTGCCCCAAGGGTCACCTGATCTAAAGGAAAAACAAGGTAAATGACCGGCTCAAACCCTCCCAACCCCAGCTACTGGGAGCGAACCAGTAGAACGTCACCAGTAAGAGTCCGCCCACCGTAACCACTGAGCCACCTTTTGAGGAAAAGTGTCTCTCAAATTTTCTTAAATAATTCGAGAAAAAGTTTCATTTGAGATTTTGAATGTCTTTGAATCAAATCAAGATGATCGAACCGATATCATTCAGTGTTGAATGGGGTGAGTGTGAAAATGGGCGTGCGATAAAATATTTCTCGCTATACGTAAATGTTGATTGGATGAGCAATACATTTCATATGACCGAGATGTTGTATGCGCACCTCTCTCTCTCTCTCTCTCTCCATAAACCGTGTAATGAGATTGACAATGTCTTAAATTTAATACAAAAAATCTTCGATCATGGTCCTAAGGCATTGTAGCCCTCAAATATAATATACAGTCAGTTACAGAAGTCGTGATACACTAGTCCAAATCTACCTTACAGCACAGTGTATCTCCATTATTGGAAGTAATAATACACTTACATCATGATGGTTAAACATTTAAAAAGAAATTAGTCACTTGAATTAAACACTTGAACACGGACTTCATTACGAGTTACGGTTTCAAAAAAGGTTTAAACACACACGAGAGAGATGTCGTAACGATTTAATAACTTTATTGTAAGATTCATAACTTTTTTAAACTAAATTTTGTGACTGTAACTTTTAGGACCCTTTTATCTGTCAACTTTTATGATACTGAAACTTGATTGTACCCAAATGGTAACAGAATAGCGAAAAGAAAATTTTAAGTGGCGTATCGTAAAACAGTTAATTGAAAACGTTCAAATGACTTTTACAATCATTATACGTTTTTAAGACATTTTTTTTACGTTTCAATGTAAATTTTCTGAATAAAATTGAAATAATATTTGTTTGATGAATTTATATATATATATATATATATATATATATATATAATTCATTATTTAAGTGTGAAATTCATCCCATATATATATATATATATATATTATATATACATATATATATACACACACACACACACACACACACAGTATATATATATATATATTTTGAAAGGTTGAAAGGAAGGAAAGGTGTATGTATGTATATATATACATACACCTTTCCTTCCCACCCTGTATATATATATATATATATATGTATATATTATATATATATATATACACAGGGTGGCGCAAAAGTCACGCATTATAAAAATTTTCAGTGTTGATTATAATATATTATTTTTTTCTTTTACGTAGGGGATGTCCGCGAAATTAACAATAGACGAGAGGGTGAGCTTGGTTTTAATGCATGGAATACCAGGTACTACAAATCGATGAATCGGTACAGAATATATATATACCGTGTGACCACAAAAATTGTCCCTGTTTTTAATCGCTTATTACTCAGTCATTATTGCAGCTTCACAAATGAAATAAAAAGCATTCGAAAGAGAACATTTTAGTTTTAATTTATTCTACATGTGTTCAAAGTGACGTCCCTGGACATTCTTACATTTCACACAACGGGAAAGGAAGTTATTTATAACATTTTCCAAAACGCTGCATTCAATGGACTGTACACTCTCTACCACCGCTTGCTTTAATTCTTCGATAGAGGATGGCTCTTGCCTGAATACTTTGTCCTTGACAAATCCCCAGAGAAAAAAGTCCATAGGTGATAGATCGGGAGATCTTGCGGGCCAGGGAAACTGCGAGCGATGAGAAATGAATCTTTGTTCAAAAAATCTTGTTAAACATTCCAGTGATTGCCTAGTTGTGTGGGCTGTTGCTCCGTCTTGCTGAAACCACTTGTTACTGCAGTTTTCTTGTTCAAAAACAGTGTTCAGCATTTCTACATATCTTTCTGAAGTTACTGAAAGCGGTCTCCTTGTCTCTGGGTCCTCAAAAAAGTAAGGACCATAAACCTTGCTGCTACTCAAACCACACCAGACAGTAACTTTTGGTGAATGCAGAGGTTTCTCCAAGTGTATATTTGGCTTGTTTTGTGACCAACACCGGTAATTCTGTCTGTTGATGAACCCATTGAGATAGATGTGGCATTCATCACTGAATATTATGTCACTTAACCTTATCTGGTTTTGTTCAATTATTGTTTCAATGCGTTCACAAAACATCAAACGACGCTGTTTGCTCTCCCGTTTGATTCCTGTCACAGCTGATAGTCGTCTCACAGATTTCTTGTCCGTTTCAAGCTGATTTGCGACTGAATCAATGTTTTCAGCGGTTCGCACACCTTTGCTGCGCCCAGAGTTGCCTTTATGCATGTTCTTGATTGAGCCGTGATGTTTCCATTTTGCGAAAATCCTGCGAATCGTTTTAGGATCTATGGTCCTTTGCTGACCGTATTGTCGTCTGAAAGACCGTTGGGTGGCAACTACCGAGCCATGTTTGATCATCTCTCCTGCGATGAAAACACGTTGCATGTCCGACAAATAACCCATGATTGTGGTGGATAAAACTGTCATTTTTTTATAAGTACTGATTTCGTATCCAGGATATCGAAAAAATTAAATAAAACTTTAAAATGTTCTCTTTCGAATGCTTTTTATTTCATTTGTGAAGCTGCAATAATGACTGAGTAATAAGCGATTAAAAACAGGGACAATTTTTGTGGTCACAAGGTATATATATATATATATATGAATAGAAACGACATAAGTATTAAGGAACGTTTCTGCACACGAGGAGGAGAGATAACGAATAAATGAAAAATGAGGCGAACCGCCCGGGAATCGAACCCAGGGCCTTCCAATTGCCGGTTGGACGCGCTACCATTATGCTACGGTGCTCAGTTAATCACAAATCGAAATTCTCCCACATAGGGCAGAAACCAATGCCCTGAGAGGGCACCCTCGCAAATCATGAATATGCGCATATAACTGCAATGACCACGCAGTATATAAATGAATAGAAACGACATAAGTATTAAGGAACGTTTCTGCACACGAGGAGGAGAGATAACGAATAAATGAAAAATGAGGCGAACCGCCCGGGAATCGAACCCAGGGCCTTCCAATTGCCGGTTGGACGCGCTACCATTATGCTACGGCCCTCAGTTAATCACAAATCGAAATTCTCCCACATAGGGCAGAAACCAATGCCCTGAGAGGGCACCCTCGCAAATCGTGAATATGCGCATATAACCTTCTGCCACTTCTTAGTAAATTTTATTGTCAAATAGATTTTAAACTGGTATTTGTCAACCGTCGTTCTATTGGCTCATATTTTAATGTTAAAGACCGTGTATCGGATGCTCTGCGCAGTGCTGTCGTTTATGAATTCAAGTGTCCCGATGTGATCGGAGCTATATTGGTAGCCTGTGCGGAGCCTCGAGTCGCGTTTCTGTGCCCATATGGGCATAAGCCATAGAACTGACAAACCTTTGAAAACTAAAGAAGCTTCAGCTATACGCAGCCATGTTGTTCTATGCAAAGTCGATATAACTTTAGCTAATTTTAACATTTTAGATTCCGCTCCGTGTGAGCAAACGTTAAGACTTTTAGAATCCCTATATATTAAAAAACTCTCCCCTTCGCTTAACTCTGATATTTCATCCGTTCCCCTCCGTCTAAACTGAACATCTTGAACAACCAACCTTACTTGGTTTTAGATGCTTCTGTTTTTTAGTTTTGCCTCGGAATCTGTGCTGCTTAGACTTAAGGTGTGTTCCTTTTAGTGTGGGTTTTAATTTTTTAGTGTTTTAAAAATAGCCTGTGAATTTTTAGTTTTTTGAGTTTTACATTTTATTTTATAGCTGTTATTCATTGTTCGTTTTTAGTGTCACTTTTATTGTTTTAAAGCTTGTTAATTGTTCGCTTTTGTTTCATAATAGTCATTATGGTTTTTAATTGTAACTTCTAGAATTTTTTTAGTGTGACTTTGTTTTAATGCTTGTGGATTTTTTTCCCTATTTTATTTTGTTAATGTTATTATGGTTTTTAATGTTTTTAACTTTTTAGAATTTTTGCCTGAGGATGAGCATAGTTTGTGCTTGAAAACGTTGCAATATACAAAATATAGTCCCTTTCCAACTGATGGATGTTTCTTTCCTTCTTGTCTGTTGCTTTCTGCTTAAATTGAAATTGAAGCTTGCCAGAAGCGGCCTTCACCAATATATATATATATATATATATATATATATATATATATAACACACGCATTTTATATTATTTAGAACACCATCTAAAAGAACATTTGAACAGATGGTAAATTTCACAGAAAATTCATTTTCCCGCAGACAGCGCGAAGGGCCAAATCGAGTAACGCTTATCCTTTCCAGAGTCACACATTTTAAACCATTATTACTTTCAAAGTTTTTCTTTTTTTTTTCTATTCTGTTAAAAAAAGTTTACTCTTGAATAATTTCTTCTTTTGCGTGTGAAAAAAAAAAAAAATTTAGGCATTTTTACACCTCAAAAGGGCCGAAGTTCTGTATGTAAATGACACCTATTTTTTTTTTTTTTACTTGATTTGGGGCTGAGAGGGGACGACTACTATTTTATTTCGAGAAAACATTTGTTTAACATCGAATTTTGCTGTTTCCAAAGATAATATTTGCATTAATAATGTCAGTCATAATAATTCAATTCATTTCAATCCTTTATTTTTTTGTATATTTATATTTATTTCACACACACACAACACACACACACACACAAATATATATATACACAGGGTGTTTCAGGAGGAAAGGTCAATACTTCGGGAGGTGATAGTATCGGTCATTGTGAGAAAAAAAGTTCCTATGAACATGTCTAATTCTGAATGGTTACGGAGATAGAGCTGTTTGAATCTACAAATACAAAAGCATTGTTAATGGTAATCAAGAAAGAGAAACCAATTACTGTTTCTAACATTTAATGTCTAAACATTGGCATTTTGAATGGTATCAGATACAGAAATGACAAACTTGTTTCAGCTTACATTACAGCTTACATGGTTCAAGGTTATAGGGGAGGGAAGGGGGAGGAAGAGCTGCTCGCGCATCAGATTCAAACAGCTCTATCTCCGTAACCATTCAGAATTAGACACATGTTCATATGAACTTTTTTTCTCACAATGACCGATACTATCACCTCCCGAAGTATTGACCTTTTCTCCTGAAACACCCTGTGTATATATATATATATTATATATGTATTATATATATATTAATATATATATATATACAGAGTTTACATAGGCGAGTATACAATTGTAAACGGCCTTCAGCAAGCGTACACGATTTACAAGCTGAACCCTTTTACTATTTACATATAATTATAACATGTTTATATAAACACTGAGGAATAATAATAATAATAATAGTGGAGATATGTAAAGTAAAAATTAATAATTAGATATATATATATATATAATATATATATATATATATATATATATATATATATATATATATATATATATATATATATATATATATATATAATACCCTGATAATATCCAAATTGGAATACTGCTCGGTCCTAACATCCCCATATAAAAAAGAAGACATTAGACAGCTGGAGGGGATCCAAAGAAGCTTCACAGCCAAGATCAAGGGGTGCAAAGAACTAAATTACTGGGAAAGGTTACGAGAACTAGACCTATATTCACTGGAAAGGAGAAGAGAGAGATACACCATTATTTACACTTGGAAAATAATGGAGAAACTAGTCCCTAATCTTACTCTGAATCCCATAACTCCCCAAACAACGGTGGAAAGTAGAAGCGGTAGACTGTGTCGTATTCTCAAATTGAAGGCGAGACAGGGAACATACTTAACCCTGAAAGAAAATAGTTTTGTAGTGAGAGGACCAAAACTGTTTAATCAGTTGCCCAAAGACCTAAGAAACACGAAGGGAGTTGCAGTGGAAATCTTCAAAAGAAGACTAGACGCCTGGCTCAGAACAATCCCCGATGAGCCGGGCGTACCTGGCTATGTGAGGTGGTGGAGGGCGCAAGAATCCAACTCACTACTTCACCAGGCCAACTCGAGAGGAGGGGCGTCAAGCTTGACCTTCGCGAAATGAGAAGTCATCGCGCGGAACCTTTGTAAGGTTGTAAGGTAAGGTATATATATATATTCTAATTAAAATCTTAAAATTTTACGACACTTCTGGGAGCTTGCCGATTCTCTGTATCATGTGACTAACACATAGTTGAGTGCTTACCACATGCCCCATCATTTTTCCCTCCCCATCTATGTTTATGACATAATAACTCCGCATTTTATCTCTCCCATACTACTAACATCGATTTAGCAATTCTAAAAACGCATTTTTCATTGCATGAATTTTCATCTCATTCAACCAATTCTGTCCCTTTTCATTAATTTTTATAGCTGTTGTTTCCCCCTACATATTTTTTCCCAAAATCTATGTCCTCCCTCCTTCCCCCAAAATCCTAAAATAGCCATAGTCACCGGTATATGGCGCCTTCAATCGTCATTTTCGAGCAAAGATCCTCAAAGGTTAGCTACAGGTCATGGCCTTACTCGTACTTCTTATTGGTTGTCTTCCATACAAGCTCGTTCCAATTAAAAGTTTACATTTCTATGTTGCTTCTTTCCTAATTCGATGGACTGCTATGTCACAGGTGCATAACGAAAAGACCCTCCCTAAAATAGGTTGCCCTTAAACTTTATAATTTTCCGCCCACCGAAGTTATATAGCTTCGAGCAACGTCTTTTCCGTATTTCTTTGCTCCAATTTTTGTTAGTCATTTACCCCTTACCGCCGAAAGGTACAAATTGGTAACGTTTCAAATACGGCCATTCGTATCTTAACCCTACGAAACATTCCGGCGGTAAAGGCTTAAGAAACTCTGTAAAAAATTCGTAACATTGCTTTTTCCCATTAAAGTCTTTAAGTAACAACTGTTCCTGGTACAGAAATTTCAGCTTATAGAAAAAAAAAATTATAGTACCCCTGAAGTAAGTTAATAATTATTAACTTGCTTCAGGGGTACTATAAATTTTTTTTATATTATTTTATATTATTAATTATATATGCGAAGCGGGAAAAGCAACTTCCACCTCATATCATCAAACTATTCAATTTATCTCAGTTTACTTTCAAAACTTGTAATAAATTTATGATTAACCTTTTATTCAACAATTAACAATTAACTTTTTTAAGTAAACATAAAGAATTTACTCGCAGTGTTTTGGAAAGGAAGGAGAGAAATTGCGATCTAGTCTTATTTGATGAGATAACTCTACCGAATAGTCACGGACTCGACGCTATCTGTGACCTCTGAGTTGATTGGGATCGTCGAGCATTTTCTGGGAGTCCTCAGTGGTACATTCTTAAAAATATTGTGTGACAGAGCCAGCACAACACATATACAGTATATATATATGTATATATGCTAGAACCAGGAAGCACGGTTGATTGATCGACTGTTGATACATGGATGATATCATTAAAATTTAGCTTACATTTGTGACAGTTCACAAATTAATATTGATGTACTGCTGACCGCAACAATATGTTGATGAGGCATAGTGTAATCAGCATTTCCAAGATATATTTTCTTAAAAGGTGAGGATATAATGTTGTTTCTGTATTTACTGAATAATTAATTTACATCAGTACTCAATTTCAACCCCATTTCGATGTCGATATAGATATTGAAATTGCTATTTCGAAATTGACAACTCGTTTCAATAATAAGAGGTTAATTCATCAATATTTTTTTATCTCTATATTGATATAAGTGCGTTACCTGGGTATATATATATATATATATATATATATATATATATGGGAATGAACTCAGAATGGTCGCCTGAGTTTTTTATGATACACACAGACAGTGCATGGAACAATGAACTCTTCTGGGATAATTAAATCCACTATAGTCCGAATAAGTAATGGTAAATGACAAATACCATAGTTTTTCTTTTTCATGATGCTAGCCCGACGTGGGCAACGGGTCACTCGCAAAGAGGTCCCATAAATATAGCTTCCCTCACCAGCTATCTGCAAAGCAGACAGGATCCAGCTTTGGGACATGGATCTAGGGTTTAAAGCAGCCTAGCCCTGCTACATTTAGAACCTCAATATAAGCAAAAGACTCGCTGTCTTCACGTCAGATTGAATACATCAAAGAAAAAGGGGTAACTATTATATTTTAGCCAAAAACCAAAATTTAAACCTCAACTGGCAGAATTGAGCGTCCACTTTTCAAGGCACATAACATCTTGAAACGGACATGTTATGTGCCTTGAAAAGTGGACGCTCAATTCTGCCAGTTGAGGTTTAAATTTTGGTTTTTGGCTAAAATATAATAGTTACCCCTTTTTCTTTGATGTATTCAATCTGACGTGAAGACAGCGAGTCTTTTGCTTATATTGAGGTTCTAAATGTAGCAGGGCTAGGCTGCTTTAAACCCTAGATCCATATCCTAAAGCTGGATCCTGTCTGCTTTGCAGATAGCTGGTGAGGGAAGCTATATTTATGGGACCTCTTTGCGAGTGACCCGTTGCCCACGTCGGGCTAGCATCATGAAAAAGAAAAACTATGGTATTTGTCATTTACCATTACTTATTCGGACTATAGTGGATTTAATTATCCCAGAAGAGTTCCTTGTTCCATGCACTGTCTGTGTATATATGTATATATATATATATATATATATATACATATATATATATTAGGGATGAAAACTATGAGTTCACCAAGACAAAATATGTATCTTGCCAATAAAACGAAAGGAATTACAAACAATACATTAAAATAGGGTCTCATTTGGTGCAAAAAAGTTTTAATAATGAATAAATGTTATGAAAGTACACAGAAACATTCAAAATAATGAAAATGCTTTAATATTTCGTGTGACCTCCTTTTGCCTTGAGAACTGCTTCTACCCTATCAGGCATTGATTTGACAAGCTTATGGATGGTATGAGGTTCCAAGTTGTCCCAACACAGCTAAAGACAGAGGATACCCTGGCTTGTTATTTCGTGTTTTGCTTTTTCCCCTTTTCAAATATTCCCATAAATGTTCGATGAGATTGAGATCTGGGGATTGGGCTGGAAAATCCATAATGATCAGGACACCTTCTTCTTTATTTTTGAAATAGTCCTTACAAAGTTTGGATGTGTGCTTAGGATCATTGTCTTGTTGCAACAAAAAGCCTTGACTACACAATCTCAAGCGAGATGGTATGACGTGTCTTTGAATGATGGAGTGATATTTCTGTTTGGTGAGAATATAATTTATTTTGTGGAGGTCACTAACTCCATTGTAACTGAAGCAACCCCAGACTTGGATATTTCCACCACCATGCTTAACTGAAGGTTTTATGCACTGCTTAAGCAATCTCTCATCACTTCTACGTCTAACATAGGACCTTCGATGATTATTTACCAAAAAGCTCGAACTTTGACTTGTCTGTAAATAAAACGTTTTTCCAATCTTCAACAGTGATTTATTTTTTATTTTTTTCGCCCATGCTAAGCGCTTAGCCTTATTCTGAGACCTTAGAAGTGGTTTGGAGACTGCTATCCTCCCATGTAGCCCCTCAGCCACGAGTCTTCTTTTAACTGTAGATTTACTTACAGGCTTCACTCGTTGTTTCTTGATTGTTGCCTGAGTCTGAGCAGCAGTTGCTGTTCTATCACGCAGAGACGAAAGTTTGATGAACTGATCCTCTGATGGAGTCATTGTCTTAGGTCTACCTGACCTTGGTCTCGATGAACGAGTCTCAGTCTCTTTAAATCTTTGCAATGTTCTCTGAACTGCACCTTTCGAAACTCTTATTTTGGCAGCAATCTGGCGCTGAGATACTTCTTCATGGTTTAGAGCAACAATTTGGCCCCTTACTGCTTCACTGAGATCATTTTGCATGTTGAAAAATCATTCAAAATGTTTTTCTGGTCCAGAAAAAATTGTATGGACCTGCAAAAGGAATTCGATTATTAATATTATTAATGATAATATAATAATATTATATGATAAAATAGAAAGACACTTATTAATTTATACAACAGACTATCAGCAGCAACATCCATTGAATGTATTTCGAAACTTTATACAACATTTTAATAAGTACATTGCTTCCAAACCAGGCAGTGATGAAATGTGGTAAAAACTGTCATCTTTGATTTCTTAAATTTTACATGAAAAATATAACTAACATGATATTGTGGTAAATAGGAGTTAGGAAGGTGTAATACCAAGTCATACATGTATTCTACACTGATGAATAATATGGTTTAACTACATTGTAACCAGTAGCGGATCATAATGGGGGTAAAGGGGTCATAATGGGGGCAAAGGGAGCATTTGCCCCTGGCCCCAGGTGCTGACCGGCCCCAAGATGCTGACCGACCCTAAGAAACTATGTAAACGCTATAATCTACCGTTGAAATAATTGGTCGACCGTGAGGAAGAAAAAAAAATTCTAGATTCTGCTTCTACAAAACCTAGTTTAGTATCCCATTTATGTGAACAAAGTATACATTTTCTGTAATCACATCTTTGTTTTTGTTTCGTTTTCTGTTGATCGATCCCAGTCAGCTGATCACATCACTCATGTATGATGTATCAGGTAAAGAATTGTTTTTCTATTGACACTCACCCGAAAATATTCATTGCCCCCGGCCCTAACAATGCTTAATCCGGCCCTGATTGTAACTATGAAAACCAGTAAAAATCAAGTGGGCTCATAGTTTTTACCCCCATTGTATATATATATATATATGTCTGCACACAATTTAACTCAGTTTATACATGTCAAACGGGAAAAACTTTAGATATCAGAGTAAAACAGCATAAATATGCGTGTAGAAAAGCAAATAATTCTAATGTATTGTTTAACCATATGTATACAGTAGATGTAATTATAGCATTAAGGGGGAGAGTTCTAACGTTCTCGTTAAAAATAGATATAATTGAAAGGAATATTCTAGAATGTGCATTCATCCATTTCAAAAATAATTTCAATAACAGTTCGGGAACGTATAAAACTGACAATATCTCGTTAAAATATCTTTTCCCCTTTATTAATACTTGTTAACCATTTGTTAATTAATCTCTTTTTACGATTTTGTTTTGATGTACAGGGCATATATTTTTGTCATCTTGCCTTTGCCCTTTATTTCCTGACGAGGTGTACTGTGGATTACACGAAAGGCTTTGAAATCATTTTCACTTTTCCATGTGAGTTTGCATCATTCAATTATTTCGCGTTTTTAAGTGTGAAATTCATCTCTCATGTGTGTGTATATATATATATATATAATTATGCGGGTTGCTTCTACAGAGCTTCAATTTAATATTTAGGAGAAATCCAATGACAAGGAGAAATGTAAATGCCATGAAAAGTCTTCTTTATTGCGCAACGTTTCGAGCAATACGCTCATCTTCAGGCTGTTTAATAACAATGTGAAATTAAAATCAATATTGAATGAAAAACAAAACAGAAAATTTCTATAACCTATTCGTAAAGACAAATTTTAAAAGACTGAGAAAAGAGGGTTAAATTCTAAGTTATACAGATTTACATATAAAAATTAAGAAGTTATTTTTAAATACATATAGTAAATGTGAAATTAATACACTGGAAAAATTACCAATAGTACACTGGAACAATGGAGCTATCTACCTTACACTGCTGTATCCGAGGCTGACTAATTTGAGCAGAGGCAAAGAACGGGAAACACGAAGGATGGCGAGGGCGATAGGGGAAGGAGGGATTATAAGGAATTGGGGAGGGAGGAGGGATCATAAAATAGGACGGAGAGGTGTTCCAGCTTTATGGATTTTAGGCAGACAGTATAATTGAGCAAGATTAGCACCAGATGCGAACAACTGAGAGTAAGTATCATTTTTTATTATCTTTAAGGACTTTAGTCGTGACAGAAATCTATTAACCTGGTCTTCTAACCTTACAATGACTTTATTTACAGGTTCTAGAATTTGTTTGAATTTAGTAAGATCACTTAGGATTTCATTAGTTTTGTTTATGTAGTCCGATTTATTCAAAATAACCACTCCGTTACCCTTGTCTGGTCTAGTCACAACAATCTCCTGGTTCTTTGCCAAATTCTTAATACACTGCAAATCACTCTTCCTAAATATGAAAGATTGAAATTTAAGATTTCTAAGTTTAAGAAAAAATTCTTGAGTTAAATTTGAGAACTGACATTTGAAATTATTGAAATCCCCCACATGGGGAACATTTTTCAAGCCATTGAAAAATTTTTCAAAGTAAAGAAAAAACGAAGGCTTATATATTTGAAACAACGGAAGCTTAAATTGCAAACCAAGTGACAGTAAAAACTTTTCCCGAGGGGAGAGTGTGTAACTAGAAAGATTCGAAATTACCTTCTCTGAATTGAAAAAATTTGGTGAATTCATTCCCAAAGCCTTTAACTTACGTTCATGTGTTTCCAAGATGGTAGAGTGAAAATTTTCTAGTTCACGTTGTACAAGAGAAATTATTAATAAATAGTCCAACAACGACAAGGTATTTTTAAGAGTAGTTATATAATGCCCAAGAGACTTGTTATGCGAATCTGATATTTTGATTTTATAATTAATTTCATTATTTAATAAATATTCCAGGGACGATTGATAAAATTCAGAGTCATAAAGATTATCACGGTAGAGTTTGAAGTAAACAAATTTCGGGAAAATCCTGCAAGTCCGACACATTTCAAGAAAATAACAGTCCAGTTTTGACTTGAGAAACTTTCGTGAAGTCTTCCAAACATGGCGATAAGCCCTGAGGCCATCTTGTCCATACCTTGAATATATATAATTATGCGGGTTGCTTCTACAGAGCTTCAATTTAATATTTAGGAGAAATCCAATGACAAGGAGAAATGTAAATGCCATGAAAAGTCTTCTTTATTGCGCAACGTTTCGAGCAATACGCTCATCTTCAGGCTGTTTAATTTTCTGTTTTGTTTTTCATTCAATATTGATTTTAATTTCACATTGTTATTAAACAGCCTGAAGATGAGCGTATTGCTCGAAACGTTGCGCAATAAAGAAGACTTTTCATGGCATTTACATTTCTCCTTGTCATTGGATTTCTCCTAAATATATATATATATATATATATATATAAAATTCATTTTTATGATACATAACAAAGGATATTTTGACAAAAACTGCATTTTAAACAATGTTTTACTCAATGCTCCTTATTTTAATAGATTTCTTAAGCTATTTCAAAAAATAACTACGTAGCTCGCGCATGCGCCTCCAGTCGTCCATATTCAGTTTTGAGTCTGACCTAGAAGACGAAGGAGGCTCTCCTTCGAAAGGCTTAGGTCATTTTTAAGCTCTTATTTCTTTTATCTTGGGGATTTTAATATTATATATACAGGGTGGCCCAAAAGTCAGAACAAATAGGAACAATGTTTTTTCAATGCAAAAAAAAAAAAAAAATATATATATATATATATATATGCACTAGAATCACAAAATAACACGTGACCTTATTAATAAGCAAACAACCACAAGGAAAAGGAAACACAAAGTCCGAGCGCTTTCGTGATATATTCACATTCCTTGATAATGTGAATATATCACGAAAGCGCTCGGACTTTGTGTTTCCTTTTCCTTGTGGTTGTTTGCTTATATATATATATATAAAAAAAATATATAAATATATATATATTTGAAAAGCATAGTTCATGTGTGTTCTAACCTTTGCGCCACCCTATATATATATATATATATAATATATATATATATATATATATATATATATACACAGTAATTATTCTATTCGAATTGGATCTTTCTTTTTTTTAAAACATTTCTAACTGTAGCCTGTAATTTCAGTATCAAAGATTTTACTGTAAAACAGGATTTGGATAAAGATCAGATTCATTCCCAGTTGTTAATTTTAACTGTTCCTTAAAATGCTTCCAAACAAATTGAATCCAGAAAGGGAAGAGTAAAAGTAAAAAAAAAAAAAAAAAAAATCAAGCAAAATAAATAAATAAAAATATCAAACATTTGATCATTTAACATCACACACACACACACACACACACACACACACACACGCACACACTTTAAACGGTTTACATTTTTTTTATTAAGTGAAATAAAAGCATGAAATTTTTACTGTACCTTCTCTATACATGGGGAAGTAGTCCCCTTGTGCAAAAAATGTTCTATGTCTATGTGCAAATACACACTTGTTCACCACCAAAAGCTAGCTCGTAGTAAAGTACTCTCTTGGTTTCACAAATCGCCATAATAATATTAATATTCATGACTCTTTTCCCACCAACAATCTTATTAACTCTTTCCCCCAGTGGACCTCTTCCGTACGTCCGCTTCGTATAAAGATTGTAGCCCACCTCGTCAACTTAGATTCTCATACGGTTTAATTCCTTTTGGTATATCCAATGCGCGTAATCTTGTCGGGCGTCCTTAACTCGTAGCGCATTTCGTGGTACTTTAACATTTTTCAGTCAACTTCCGGGTGATTAGTTGTGCATCTAAAGCTCTACTGATCTACGCTTTCTGGACTACGTTAGACATTTCATAATGATGAATTCATCTCCCTGACAGTTATCAAGGGATTAACCTCAATCATCATAAGTAGCAAATCTCTCATCTCATGATCTACATTATGTCTGCATTCACTTGAAAGCTATAAAAGCAATAACATGTCTGTTACTGATAACTTTCAAAGGGAGATGTTAAACCTATTAGAGAGTACTAATACTGATTTTATATATATATATATATACATACATATATATACAGGGTGGGCCGTAAGTTTCCATACATAGGAAAATTTAAACGTTTGTTTTTATGTTTCAGATACCCTAAGAATATGCGTATGTAAGATCTTGTTTACTGATGAAGCAAATTTTTACGTCAATGGAGAGGTTAATCGGCAAAACATACGTTATTGGAGTAATGCTAACCCTAACTGGCTGAGTCCGACGAAGATGCAAGGTGCCGGTAAAGTGATGGTGTGGGCCGGGATATGGGGTGACAGAATTATTGGACCAATTTTTGTCAGTGGAAATCTTAATGCCGAAAGGTATCTTAACATGTTGCAAGAAGAGATTTTCCCATCCCTGCTAAACGAGGAAGGTAACTTCCCAGTTTACTTCCAGCAAGATGGAGCTCCACCTCATTATGGTCTTCACGTGCGTCGGTATTTGGATCAGCAGTTTCCGGATGCTTGGATTGGTCGGCGTGGTCCTGTGGAGTGGCCTCCCAGATCCCCAGATCTCAACCCCCTTGATTTCTATCTTTGGGGGCACTTGAAGGCCATGGTGTATCAGGAAAAGATACGAGACATAAATCATCTAAAGGAACGTATCACCAACGCCATTACAAGCATAACGTCAACTGTGCTAATGCGTGTTCATCACAGTGGAACACGTATTAAATGTGTTTTCAAAACAATGGCAACCATGTAGAGCATATTATATAAATAAAAATGGTTGTCCATAAAAAAATGTTTATTTTTCCTATGTATGGAAACTTACGGCCCACCCTGTATATATATATATATATATAATATATATAGCATATATATCATATATATCATATATCATAGCATGCTTGCTTTAACTTATTCCGAAGCATTTCAGAATATGAATAATGATAATGATAACCTTGAACATTATCTAGAGCGTGGAACCACAGTACAAGTGCATCGTATTCTGACATGCTTCGGAATGAGTTAAAGCAAGCAATTCGCACAAAACGGAGAGGGAGATTGTCGGAAGGTGTTATTCTGTTACACGACAATGCGCGCCCTCATACCGCTGCACAGACTAGAAAATGCCTTCAAGAACTTAAATTTGAAGTTCTCGACCATCCAGCCTACAGTCCAGACCTGGCACCTTCGGATTTTTACCTGTTTAGACCACTAAAAGACGCTTTGAGAGGTCAGCGATTCCAAGGCGATGATGACCTGAAGGAGGTGGTGCTTGACTGGCTACGCACACAGCCAAAAACATTTTTTTGTGATAGCATTAGGAAGCTTGTAGATCGCTGGATTAGGTGTATTGAGAAACAGGGAGACTATGTTGAGAAGTGATGTGTTTATAATCTATCAGATGTGAAAATAAAATTGTGAAAATAAAAAGTGCGGATACTTATTGAATTACCATATTATATATTATATATATATGAAATAGGATCCTCCTAAGGAGACGTAGATTTACATTTAAGATAAAAACGAAGACGTAGAGCAAAAAGTCATTATATTTGGCTGCAGCCGACGTTTCGGGCAACTCTACCCATTTTCAAGGCCTAATAAATAAAAGCTAAAATTAATGCATGACAAGAATATATGAATGTCAAAAACTAAAATTAATTTAAAGTACAAAATTAAAACTGTTCAAGAATAAAAATTAAAATTACAGAGCATAAAACGGGCATAAGCCAAAAACAAATCAAAAGTAAAATTTATATAAATGACAAAAATATACGAATGATAAAAATAAAACTTAAAAACTAAAAACATTCAAACATAAAATAGTTAAAAAAACTTTACTAATAAAAAGTTAAACGAAAAAAAACAAAAGTACACCAAACATACCATGCTCACTTGACAGCCACAAAAAACTGAGGCGAAAAGGAGACAGGGTCACAAGGGGGGGAAAAAAAAATAAAAAAAAAATATAAATTTTTTTTTTAGTTTGTAGGTATTCTAATTAAGATAAAGTGGGTAACAGCTAGAATCAATATTTAAACTGGAGTTCAAAAGTTTAATGCACAAAGATTCATAAATACGGAGGGAGGACGGGCATTTTAATGATTTAAGAATTTTAAAGTTATTAACGGAAATGTCAACCTTACACCTGATAGAATGATTTCTAATGGCAGACTGTTCCTTTTTCGATAAAACTTTCCCTGTCCTATGGCTAATACCCATATGGGAGCAAAATCTCGCCTGCAAGGAACGAACTGTGCTGCCAACGTAGTTCCCCTTGGAACACCCAGGGCAGGTAAACAAATAAACAACAGAACAGCTCATCGCAGGGGGGATTTTGTCCTTACATCGGGAAAAACATCCAATGGTATTATTATTTACAAAAGCAACCTTAAAATCAGTGTAAAAATAAAATTTCCTCACCGCACTCAACAATTGCTTTTTCACAAAAGTGTTAAAATGGTAGAGATCAGGTAAAACAAGATATTTACAATTCTTGGAACATCATACGTTGGGATAAGGTTGGGGGAATATACATTATTAAGAAATTTACCAATAATACCTCGTACAAGATCCCGTGGAAAACAATTTTTATAGAAAAAATCAGTAAGGAATTCAAACTCATTATGAAGCAGAGCAAAGTTCGAGCAAATATTATAAGCTCTATGCACCAAAGTGCGAATGGAACTTAATTTGCAATTAAAATCGCAAAAACTATAAAAATTAAAACCCAAACCCGTAAACGTAGGCTTCCGGTATGTAGAATTTAAAACGGTCGAGCCAGATTTGGAGACCAAAACATCAAGGAAAGGAATAGAACCTTCAACTTCCTTTTCCTGCGTAAATACAATGTTCTTATGCAGTGTGTTCAGAAAACTTAGAAACTGAACTGATTGATTATCCGTTTGGAATAAAGCAAACGTATCATCAACATAATGTCTGTACAATTTCGGCTTAAGGTGAAGGGGGCACTCACAGAAGGCCCTTTCCTCAAGATGCGACATGAAAATATTCGCAAAAACGGGACCCAAAGGGCTCCCCATCCCCACTCCATCCAGGTGACGGTAAACTACCCCTTGAAAACTGAAAAAGTTATCCTTGACTGCCAAATTCAGTCGGAAGCCTACGGAAGCCTACGTTTACGGGTTTGGGTTTTAATTTTTATAGTTTTTGCGATTTTAATTACAAATTAAGTTCCATTCGCACTTTGGTGCATAGAGCTTATAATATTTGCTCGAACTTTGCTCTGCTTCATAATGAGCTTGAATTCCTTTCTGATTTTTTCTTTAAAAATGGTTTTCCACGGGATCTTGTACGAGGTATTATTGGTAAATTTCTTAATAATGTATATTCCCCCAACCTTATCCCAACGTATGATGTTCCTAAGAATTGTAAATATCTTGTTTTACCTGATCTCTACCATTTTAACACTTTTGTGAAAAAGAAATTGTTGAGTGTGGTGAGGCAATTTTATTTTCACACTGATTTTAAGGTTGCTTTTGTAGATAATAATACCCTTGGATGTTTTTCCCGATGTAAGGACAAAATCCCCCCTGCGATGAGCTGTTCTGTTGTTTATTTGTTTACCTGCCCTGGGTGTTCCCAGGGGAACTACGTTGGCAGCACAGTTCGTTCCTTGCAGGCGAGATTTTGCTCCCATATGGGTATTAGCTATAGGACAGGGAAAGTTTTATCGAAAAAGGAACAGTCTGCCATTAGAAATCATTCTATCAAGTGTAAGGTTGACATTTCCGTTAATAACTTTAAAATTCTTAAATCATTAAAATGCCCGTCCTCCTTCCGTATTTATGAATCTTTGTGCATTAAATTTTTGAACTCCAGTTTAAATATTGATTTTAGCTGTTACCCCCTTTATATTAATTAGAACACATACAAACTAAAATTTGTTTATTTTTTTTATTTATTTTTTTTTTCCCCTTGTGACCCTGTCTCCTTTTCGCCTCAGTTTTTTGTGGCTGTCGAGTGAGCATGGTATGTTTGGTGTACTTTTGTGTTTTTTCGTTTAACTTTTTATTAGTAAAGTTTTTTAACTATTTTATATTTGAATGTTTTTAGTTTTTAAGTTTTATTTTTATCATTCGTATATTTTTGTCATTTATATAATTTTTACTTTTGATTTAGTTTTTGGCTTATGCCTGTTTTATGCTCTGTAATTTTAATTTTTATTCTTGAACAGTTTTAATTTTGTACTTTAAATTAGTTTTAGTTTTTGACATTCGTATATTTTTGTCATGCATTAATTTTAGCTTTTATTTATTAGGCCTTGAAAATGGGTAGAGTTGCCCGAAACGTCGGCTGCAGCCAAATATAATGACTTTTTGCTCTACGTCTTCGTTTTTATCCTAAATATATATATATATATATTTATATATATTTAACTGCAATGACCACGCAGTATATTAATGTATAGAAACGACGTAAGTATAGAGGAGTTCTGCACACGAGGAAGAGAAATAACGAACAAATGAAAAATGAGGTAACCCGCCCGGGAATCGAACCCAGGATCTCAAGGCATTGGTTTCTGCCCTATGTAGGAGAGTTACGACTTCTGACTATCGAGGCCCTGTGGTGTAGTGGTTAGCATATCTGACCGGCAATTGGAAGATCCTGGGTTCGATTCCCGGGCGGGTTACCTCATTTTTCATTTGTTCGTTATTTCTCTTCCTCGTGTGCAGAACACTCCTCTATACTTACGTCGTTTCTATATATATATATATATATATATATATATATAGAGAGAGAGAGAGAGAGAGAGAGAGAAAGAGGTTTGCTTATCGTTGTAAGACATTCTTCCAATACGTTTTATGCGAACGAAGTTTGAAACAATCCTATAAACTGTTGTTCTTTGAATGCGAAGTTGTTGTGCCAGTGGTACAAAGTTCTCGCCATTGTTATAGCATTCAATAAAACTTTGTCTGTCTTCCTTGGAAATGTGGTTATAGTGACGCGGTAGCATTCTGACGTCCTAGTTTATTTACCTTGGAAAAACTGGTCACTGAAGCATATTTAAGCCGAAGAAAACTAAAGTTTCACAAATTCACCTTGGATTGGTCCACGTTGCAGAACATGGTTGGTTAACGTAGGTGTTATTGTAGGTATATTCAATAAATAATGCGTGAATTTTGAAATACAAAGCGCTTTGATTACTGTCGAAGGCGTAATCGAAATTTTTAATTACATAATCCGCTTCGTCATTTCGTTTCCCTCGTAACGTAATGTCTAAGAAAATGCAATTTTTTTGTACTGCATACTGTCAAAGTCTGTTATTCCTCTCGCATTGTCGAAACAATTTGAATGTTCGTCATATCCATTTTGTGGATGGTCTTTTCATACGACGTTTTCTGTCAAAAATATCAATGCGATGACGGAATCAAATGAATGTTGTCGAACGTATTTTGGAGTTTGTTCAATCGCATTTCCAAAACATTGCATGTGCGCATTCTGAAATAAAATCGTTCGTTCTTTTTCAAAGAAAAACAAAATATATATAGGGTGATCACCCTACTATATATATATATATATATATATATATATATATGGTGATCCGAAGAGGGTTCCCAAAAATATTTATATAGAAAGTTATTTCTGGAATACCTTTTTAGTTTTTAGATCAGATCACTATATATATATATATACTGTATATATATATATATATATATATATATATACATTTTAACTGCAAACAACACAGTATAATTAACGTAAAGAACGACGCTTGTATAGAAGACGTTCCGCACAAGATGAGGAGAAAGAACGAACAAATGAAAAATGAGGTAACCATCCGGGAATCGAACCCGGGATCTTCCGATTGCCGGTCAGATATGCTAACCACTACACCATGGGCCTCGATTAATCAGAAGTCGTAATTCTTCTACATACGAGCAGAAACCAATGCCCTGAGGGGGCACCTCTCGCATGTCGCACATATATACATTTTAACTGCAAAGAACACACAGTATAATTAACGTTAAGAACGACGCTTGTACAGAAGAACGTTCCGCACAAGATGAGGAAAAAGAACGAACAAATGAAAAATGAGGTAACCACCCGGGTTTCTGCTCGTATGTAGGAGAATTACGACTTCTGATTAATCAAGGCCCATGGTGTAGTGGTTAGCATATCTGACCGGCAATCGGAAGATCCCGGGTTCGATTCTCGGGTGGTTACCTCATTTTTCATTTGTTCGTTCTTTCTCCTCATCTTGTGCGGAACGTTCTTCTATACAAGCGTCGTTCTTTACGTTGATATATATATATATATATATATATATATATATATATATATATATATATATAAGCACACCCAGTATATACTGAATGTCAAGTGTAGGGAGATAAATGAAAATTAATACAATTTCCAAATTTCATTCTAGAAGAAGATAAATGTATCCCCCCCCCCCCCCATAATATTTATCCCCCTTAAATAACGCCCCAAACAGTCGGTAAAGGTTTCTGATCACACTGGGATAAGTTAAACACATAAATTATAGCGAAATATTTCTCAATTGAAAATAAAGCAATACGCGAGTCAAAAATTGTAAAATGAACTTCACTATTAATGGAAGGATATACAGGGTGTCCCATAAATCCTGTGTCATAGGAAAATTTATTTTAAATTAAATTTACAAAAGTAATACATTAGAACTACGAGTAAAACGTTCATATTGATGTCTTGTTTTGGGACATTTTTTTTAGTTGCAGGTAGAATAACGCAATGGCTAATATGAAAGTGAGTTACCCTCGTGAGGAAAAGGCAGTCTTTTTCCTTACAATCAATTAACAATCAATTTGAACAATTTTTTTTACTTCTAATGTATTACTTTTGTAAATTTAATTTAAAATAAATTTTCCAATGAGACCAGACTTATGGGACACCCTGTATATACTGAAATTAAAAAGCAGAAATTAAAAAGGAAGATTAAAAGTTCAAATAAAAATTGTAAATATCAAACGTTAGTCCTTTAATTTAATTGAGATTACGTGGTCTATAATTTTAGCTATTTAGAGTAAATTTAATTCATATGGTATCATCTGTCTGTCTGTCTATCCGTCTGTCTGTCTCTCTCTATATATAGTTATGTAATATTATTATTATTATTATATTTAGCTATTTACAGTAAATTTAATTCATATGGTATCATCTGTCTGTCTGTCTGTCTGTCTATCTGTCTGTCTGTCTGTCTTTATATATAGTTATGTAATATTATTATTATTATTATTATTATTTTAGTATCAGTATTTATTATTAGTATTATTATTTTTCTCTTCCCATTTGGGGAGGATTGAAAAAAAATTTCGATTTACAGGAAATTTCATGTTTTTCATCAAAAGATTTATTTCCATTACGTGACTTTCATCACTAACAAAAAATGTTTCTTCAATCTTTTATTTTTTTTTTTCATTTTTCGTTTTATTTTTTATTTATTTTATTTTTTTTTATTATTTTTTTTTTTTTGTTAATTCTGAAAAATGCGAGGAATAAATGGGAGAAAACTTATCGCCCCCTTTAAATTTCCTTTCTCCTCGTGTTAAATAACATAAATTGGGTGTTTTTTTTGGTGGTGTGTGTGTGTTGGGGGGAGGGGGGTATTTTCGTGAGGGGAGGGTTATATTTTTAGTTGGGGGAGGGAATATTTTTTTTAACAATTAATTTTTTTACCCCCACTTCGAATTAAATTACCCCAATTAGCGAGAGAGAATGGTTTTTTTTTTTTTTTTACGTGTTCTATTTTAGTTTCTCTTTTCTGTTTCCTGAACTGATGTTAGAAGTGAGGAAAAGCGAAGAGATAATTAATAAAAAGAGAGGTTTAAGTCAGTATTAAAAGAGAATTAAAGTGGTACTATTAAAGATTAATCTGTACCAAGAACCTAAAAAGTGTAGAAAATTTTGTTAATACATATATATATATATATATATATATATATATATATCGAGTGATTTTTCTTGTAAAAGCAATCTAAATTGACGAAAGATGTATACCTGTTTCTATTTCTTACCTTGTATGAGTAAATTTTTTGATGAGTTGCAAAATAATTAACCTTTAAATGCGAGATTTTTTTTTGGTGTTACATCCGTGTCACATTAGGCATTAAAGGGGTTAAGTTAATAATTTCGGTCATAAATAAATGAAAATAAAAAATACCAATCTTAGAGTTTTAATAATTTTATGAAATTATGTAATAATTATGTATTTATAATAATAATATATAATAATAATAATAATAAGAACACCCCTTTCTCTACAATTTTATATATATATATATATGTGTGTGTGTGTGTGTGTGTGTGTGTGTATATATATACTGTATATTAAATTAAGTTTATATTCAGTGTAACTTCAGTTTTAAGTACTAACTTTTTTCATTAAATGTGACGTAAAGTTAAAGTGTTCTAAACTTTGTTTTTATTTTCAAATATCCAATTTTTTATTGCTTTTATCGACTTCTATTGGGTTATCTCTCTCTCTTTCTCTCTTTCTCTCTCTCTCTTTGTCTGTCTGTCTGTCTCTGTCTCTGTCTGTCATGTCTGTCATGTCTGTCATGTCTGTCTGTCTCTGTTTCTCTCCTTTAAGCGTTCTTTTTCTTTTCTCACATTCTTACGCTTACGTGCTTTTTCCTCTCATTCCATTGCTATCCTCGTTATTTCAAGTGTTTAACTTGTCGTAGCATGCATACCTCGTACCTTCGTTAAATATTCCTTTTTCAACATTTCTTTACCTTCTGACATCAATTCGTTACACGTAAACATTTATTCGGAGCGGCAAAAGTTGCCCCAAAAAACAAAGACCACCTTAATCGCTCATAAAACCGGGAACACTTCAAGGCAGTGAGAGAGAGAGAGAGAGAGAGAGAGAGAGAGAGAGAGAGAGAGAGAGAGAGAGAGAAAACACACACACATTCGCTTTCGTTGAAAAGCGAATTATTTCTACCGCTCTCTCTCTCTCTCTCTCTCTCTCTCAAACCTCTCCATGGCTGGGTTCGAAAAACTGCTTAATATGCTAATTTATGTCTAAACTAGGCATTACAAATGACTTAAAGCTATCATCTTTTACCCCTCACAATTTAACTTAGTAGAAACTGGTTCCCCTTCACTTTTGCATGGAAATGATATATCCCCAATATATATATATATATATATATATTTACCTAAAATGATTTATGATTTTAAATTATAGCCAACGATAAATAAATATAGATAAATAATAGTAAATAAATATAGATAAATAATAAATAAATATATAGATAAATAATAATAAATAAATATAGATAAATAATAATAAATAAATATAGATAAATAATAATAAATAAATGTAGATAAATAATAATAAATAAATATAGATAAATAATAATAAATAAATATAGATAAAATAATAAATAAATATAGATAAATAATAATAAATAAATATAGATAAATAATAATAAATAAATGTAGATAAATAATAATAAATAAATATAGATAAATAATAATAAATAAATGTAGATAAATAATAATAAATAAATATAGATAAATAATAATAAATAAATGTAGATAAATAATAATAAATAAATGTAGATAAATAATAATAAATAATAATAAATAAATATAGATAGATAAATAAACTGAAAAGAAAAGGGTATTATGAAATGCTAGGATCGATGGTATTGTTACGCTTTTTCGTTTCGTATACCCAAATGGCCCAAATTTTATCATTCTAATCATTAGCAGTCGGGCAGATATGAGCTGCATTGTTACCCAACGTTCTTTTCTACCGCTTCTTATTCTTCTTTTGTACGTTAATGAATCGATGATACGAAAAGGTGGACGAGCGAAACGTGTTTTTATTAATTACGAAGATAATAAGGGATTTAATAGCGGGGGGGCCTTTTATTCGTGTTGATTTATGACTTAACTTCTTATTGGCTTCCGTATCACCAACCAACCAACCAACCACACAATGAATATATATCATTTACTTCAAAAAGCAGGGAAAGGAGAATAACTAGCGTTATTATCATAGAAGCATTTCAGAACGTGGGGTGGAGTGTACGGAACATTCTACTTTAACCCTCATAACATTACGCAATAATTAATTAAAGTTTAGACAATGAGAAGGTCAAATAAATTAGGATTAATTAAAAAAAATAAAATTTAGGAACTTTTGGAGGAATGAAGTTGTTTGAACGTAAAGAAAAGTGAAGATATATTTTTTTATTGTTTTAAAATTTTTCATTTATTCTTCTACTAAAGCAATGTTTGTATAATTATATTTACATTACAGGGTGTTTCAGAAGTCGCGCACCGCAGATTCAGACCATCAGCAGGTATGAATATGGTGCGCGATTTCTGAAAAACCCTGTAGACACAAATTTTTTTTTTTTACAATTGGATAGTTGGCACTGAGGTCATTTTACTAAAATGCTTGAAACAAGAGGTGGGAATGAAAGAAAAGTATTTTTAAGAGCCTACATTTTATAAGATAATTACGTTTGATTTTTACTTGTACACTTTTTACTTTTATATTTTTTACTTTAATACTTTTTACTTTTACGCTTTTTACTTTTATACTTTTTACTTTTACGCTTTTTACTTTTATATTTTTTACTTTTACACTTTTTACTTTATACCTTTTACTTTTATACTTTTTACTGTTAAACTTTTTACTTTTACACTCTTTACTTTTATACTTTTTACTTTTACACTTTTTACTTTTATACTTTTTACTTTTACACTTTTTACTTTTATACTTTTTACTTTTACACTTTTTATTTTTATACTTTTTACTTTTACCCTTTTTACTTTTATACTTTTTACTTTTACACTTTTTACTTTTATACTTTTTACTTTTACACTTTTTACTTTTATACTTTTTACTTTTACACTTTTTACTTTTAAACTGATTTTCATTGAAGCTCTTTATTTAAAACAAAATATGAATTAAATTTAATGCTCTATATTCGCGGTCCCCAAACTGTGATAAGCGAGTTATCGCTTATATGGCGGTACGTAAATATATTAAAAATAAAATCTCGGTGAACCCTAAAATAAGAGCTAAAATAAATCCACAGCAAAAACAAAAAATTACAGTCTATAGACTATAAAACTTACAGTCTATAAATTTCACGCAACCTTCTATACACAGAAATATTATCTTCTTTTGTATCAAATCATTCCAAAAAGAAGTTTCTTTCTTCTATGTAAAGAAGTTATGTATCCTTAAAAGAAGCTATTATATCATCTGACAAGAAGGTTTGATAACCAAAAGAAGGAAAAATTTCATCCAGAATGTACCGTCATAAAGAAGTTTTAAGTTCTAAATTTAAAAGATTTTATTTTGAGTGTACTGTAGGCCTATATACGGTAAATTTTCTGTTTTGCTGTAGGTGTTAAATAAGATCGTATCATCCCTACTTTAAAAAGCTACACGGAGAGAAATTTATAATTAAAATAGCTATAAATTAGTACACTATATCAAATAGTTAATCAAACTATACTATAGTGTTAAACTAACTGCACTATAGCTGTCTTAATTATACTCATTGTTCTGATAATGAATTTGAATCATTAGTGTGATCACAGAAGAGTTAGATTAACTTTAATATAGTTAGATTAAACATTTAGTGTTGGGTGTTAATAGTCAACCATATATTTAGTTGTTTTAACTAAAAAGTTTCCTCCACGTAACCTAACCTGACTTAGCCTAAACCTAACCTAGCGTAAACTAACCTAACCTAACTTAATTAACCGACAATATACTTGTCAATAGAATGTTAAGTCGATCAGATGTCGTAAATTCAATCTATTGCACATAATAATAATAATAATAATAATAATAATAATAATAATCCACCTTTTTACATATTTTTAAATTGCATAAAATATCACTTTTAGTCTTACCGTTGTTTGTTAGCCAACATCTAACATTCTAACATCTAACATTAAAGTCATTGTTCCGCAAACATCAATGAAATTGATTGTAAAATTTGGTATGTGATTTGGTTTAAAAGAAAAATGATAAATTATACGAATATAAATGAAACTTCCAATTTAATTAAGTGCTTGTATTTGTTTGGTTTGGCTTCCATTAGCAAAGACGATTGTTTCAACAGATGTGGACGTCATTTTAATATAGAAAAATATTCGCAAATAGACATTCGTTCCTTCTGGAGTGATCATACGACATAACTATTTTTATCTTTAACGTTTCGAGAGGTTTCGTAATTTATATTTTTGTATTTTAATGCGATTTAATGCCCATTCGAATATCTATATATATATTATATATATAATCTTGGTCAACCTTGGTTTTGCTTCAGAATTGTTCACTGTGGTGGAGCTTGTCACTACACTTTAGACCTACAGTTTAACGTAGAATCCGAACCATGCCCCACCAGCATCACAGCGTTAGGGTACCCATTTATCTATCAAGTAATAAATGCAAAAAACTTCACTTTTTCTACGTGAAAGTCACAATATGATAATAAAAACCCACACTAATAAACAGAGTTTATTTCCACAACAGTTTCGATGCCCACTGGCATCCTCTTCGGGTGGATACAGAAAAACGAATGAACCAAAAACAAGAGGGAAACCGTCCCGGGACCTTTATTATCCTATCAACTAATATTTTTTTTATTGTGTGGAAGGATGAACAGCTGAGTTTTGCTGAGCGCCGCCTACCGTCACCGGGTCTCGATCCCGGGGCCGATGGATTCGTAGTCAGCGACGCTAACCACTACACCACCGATATATTTATGTAAATTTATTGACTGGCCCTCGTGTGTATATATATATATATATATAATATATATATATATATGATACTGACAGGATGTCTTTAATTTCGAAAGTAAATATTTTTGAAATTTTAGTGTATACAGAATATTGTATCATTTTAATATGAAAAATTTTTTGTCATTCTTCTTCATTGTCTTAAAATTTTATTTAGCCAAACTAATTTCTACCACTCATATATCTTAGTGAACATTCTTTAGGTATAACTAATTGATGACGAGTCACATATACTGAAATAAAAAAATTACTTAACTCTTGAATTCTTTTGTGAATAACTTTTCATATATTGGTTACGGTCGTAAAGAACGCCGAAAAAGGGTTGACACCACGCCACGTACGTTTCAATCAGCTTTTAATAACAATTAAAGAAATTTACTATCACCAAAATGTTGGAAATCTGAAATTCTTATTCTGATTATAAGATTTAGTTAAGAGAGTTAGAAACTTGGACAGCGCTCAGGCCAACATATGTGGTCCATTGCACCAACCGCCCCAGATTATTAATACCGACATCATCGGGGGTCGAACCTCCGACCTCAGTACGTAAATTCAGTGTTTATTGGTTTTAATAAATAGAATCATAACTTCAATTAGTAACCGAGGATTGACAACGATGACGTCATAGATTTTTGACCCTATGAATAACGAATAACCAATTCTTTATTTATAAAATAAATGCAATTCTACGATTTTACGTACAGTTTTTGTCGTTACAATAATTTTAACATAAAATAAATAATTGTGAAATTGAACCATTTATTTAATTTAATTTAGCCCTTAAGGGAAGTATTAGGGAAGAAAATCCCCTTTTGAAAAATTCCCTGTTCCCTTTTGAAAATTCCCTTTTCCCTTTTGAAAAAAATTCCCTTTTCCCTTTTGAAAATTCCCTTTTCCCTTTTCAGAATTCCTTTTGAAAATTCCCCTTTCACTTTTGAAAATTCCCTTTTCCCTAATGGAAAATTCCTTTTAGATGTTAGTTGGGGCTAAATTTAAAATTAAAGAAACGTGGTAGTGCAAAAAAAAAGTAATTTAATACGTTTTTCTTTAATATGATTTGTTACTTAATTTGATCGTTAATAAAAATGTTATAAAATGATCAGTGTGTATAACGGTTATTTATTTCGAAACACCCTCTCTTCAGGATTAAAAAAACGAACTGAGAGAGAAGAATTGGGTGTTCTAAGAGGTAACCAGTCACGTAAAAGCTTACAGTATGGCCTTCTCTTAAAGAATAACAGAACGCATGGCAATGTATATTGAATGTCTTTACGCGGGGCATTTTTGTCTAAAAATTTTCAGATGTTTTTTTAGTGTTATAGGTGTAAGATAAATAAATAATATAAATAATATAATAGTTTTCTCTCTCTCTCTCTCTCTCTCTCTCTCTCTCTCTCTCTCTCTCTCTCTCTCTCTCTCTCTCATAGTTAAATTAACAGTTAATCAAAAGCCCCATTCGTAAATTAAAACTACAAATAAATAAACACTTTCGGAAAAATGCTATGCCTTCATTCTCCTCCTTGACCATGCTGTTTTGAGTAGGAAATGACATGGCGATTGTTTCGTGTAGAAAATATCCGTAAATAGTAGGACAGTAAGTTCATTAAAATAATTAAAAATAAAATAATTACATTTTTGGTGGCAGCGGTTTTCTTTTTATAAAATTCTTCATGAATTTAATACAACCCACGTACTCCTTGCTTAAATTTATTATAGATTATAGTGGACAAAGACTCAATTTCAGCTTCACTTAATAGCTTGTTTTTTCCCTTCTCCCCCAATTCCACTCCATTACCCCCAAAATGCCGATTCCCGAGTTAGATGACCTTTTTTTACTTTCCTTCCCCTATAGAACCCCTTGAGAGAAAGAGGAGGAGAAATGAAGTTCTTACAAGCAATTTTTGTGTGAAATTGTAGTATATATATATATATATATAATTATTAACATAAAGGGACCTTATTTAGAATCTTTCTTATTCAATCCTTTTATTTTGTTTTCGAAATTTTTTTTTCTTTTGACTCTCTCTAATGCTTCAATCAAAATAAATTTTTCATCGAGTTTTTAAGTGTAATTAAACTTTTTGAGAGAGAGAGAGAGAGAGAGAGAGAGAGAGGTGGGACCACCAGCTTGACCTTCATGTGAAGAGAGACCGACGTACAGAACTTTTACCAGGTTTACCAGGTGTGTGTGTATATTTATATATATTAAAACGTTTGTAATTTTTTTATTAACTGACATAAAAGCATGACATTTTTACTGTACCTAAAAGTTAATAAAAATACAAACCGTTTGAAGTGCCAGATGTTTAAAAGGAATCAACCGATATATACATGATACACACACACACCGTGCATGGCACAAGGAACTCTTCTGGGAAAATTAAATGGACTATAGTTCGAATAAGAATGGTAAATGACAAGTACTATAGTTTTTTTCTTTTTTATGATGTTAGCCCGACGTAGGCAACGGGTCACTCGCAAAGAGGCCCCAAGAGTATAGCTTCCCTCACCAGCTATCTGCGAAGCAGATAGGATCCAGCTTTGGGACAGGATCTAGGGTTTAAAGCAGCCTAGTCCCACTATATTTAGAACGTCAATATAATCCAAAGACATGTTGCATTCACGTCGGATTGGTGAGGGAAGTTATATATTTATGGGGCCTCTTTGCGAATGACCCGTTACCCACGTCGGGCTAACATCATGAAAAAGAAAAAACTATAGTGTTTGTCATTTACCATTACTTATTCGGACTATAGTGGATTTAATTTTCCCAGAAGATTTCCTTGTTCCATGCACGATCTGTGTATATCATAAAAAACCTCAGGGGACCATTCTGAGTTCTATCCCACATATATTATACGGTATACGTATATATCGTGAGATGGCTATGGCGAAGATGCCCTCTGATTTTCTCCAATCTCTGAGTGCGACAGGTAAAATTTTTTCGTTTTCAATACTTCAAAAACTCATTTCCTTATTTCACAAAAGTAAACTAACATTAATTAAAAGGAAGATATTGTAGACACCAGTCGACCAGGGAAGTACTCCAGAGGGAAAGTTAGGCAGGAGACAGGGAGTGGGCCTCAGAGACCTTGATTTTAGTTCTCTCTTTCTTATAGAGTCGGGTGGAGCATTTTTACGAGCGCTCGCCCTTGTCCCATCTTTCCTACATAAAAAAAAAATAGATACCACGATGATTGTCCTCAAGAACAAATAGCAAAGCT
The DNA here is from genome assembly GCA_023014485.1 of Bathynomus jamesi. Taxonomy (NCBI): domain Eukaryota; kingdom Metazoa; phylum Arthropoda; class Malacostraca; order Isopoda; family Cirolanidae; genus Bathynomus; species Bathynomus jamesi. The sequence goes on along the minus strand of JAJOZX010003669.1, from coordinate 233,188 downwards.
CATCAATCTTTGCATCTCTTCGCATCTTTTTGTATCTCTTCGTATCTCTTTGTATCTCTTTCTCGCTGTTTTGCATAAACTAGATTTTCACCAAATTCCAGTGGATTGTGATCGTTTTTTCTGGCCATTTATATACCTAAAATTTAAATATCTTTAACTCGGCAGTCACATTCACTCGCCATGTATCGTCAACAGAGAAACAGAATTGCACATTCTCCTTTAAAGAGAATTACACATTCTCCTTAAAAGGGAATTACACATTCCCCTTTAAACGAGTATTAAACCTTCTCCTTTAAACGAGAATTAAAGATTCTCCTTCAAAAGAAAATTAAACATTCTCCTTCATACGAGAGGCAGTTGAAGACAGTATGAGGAGAATTGTGCATTTTTCGCTTTTCAAATAAATTAACTTTTTGGAGTTGACGTGAGTAGATATTTTCCATGAGCTGCACGTGACATTTTATTAATAGAAGCTTTTTAAGGCTTATATTAACTCAGGTTAAGTTAACTACAATCTGCTCTCTTCTTCTTCTATGGGGGCTTTTGCGGGCATTTGTCCTTGGCCCCTCCTTTCTGTATAAAAAAAAGTTAACATAGGTTAGGTTCAGTTAGGCTTGTAGTTAGTTTAGGATCAGTTAGGTTAAGTTATTAGAGTGAGTGTTTAGATCAAGTCCATCTTGGTTAAGTCACATTAAACTATTGGCTAAGTTGAGTTAGGTTAGGTTAGGTTAGATTAAGGTAGGGAACATCAAGTTTGGTTTGGTTATTAGAGTGGCAATGAAATTTTCTGTCAGAGAAATGTATATACTGTAGGTCCTTAATCTTGTAATAATCTAAATGTTGGATCGATCCCCGCTTTCACCCTCCCCCTACCAAGTGCAATTTATCAATTATTATTGGCAGAGAACAGTTATTGTCTGGTCTAAGGTACCCCAATGCTATCTGTTATAGAAACAGTGGTATAGCGTCAAGCCTTGACGTAGCGTCTTTGTAAAATTATTTTTTGGAAAGAAATATCACTAATAATTAATAAAGAAAGGGCGATTATATATATGGTAAAAAGGTATAGATGCCTCAGTGGCGTCCTTCTGTCCTGCTGCAGGGCGCATGCGCTCGAAACAGTGATTGTTTAGAGCAGAAAGTCCGAATGAAGCGTGTAGGTGGTGACTGTCGGCGTGCAATCTTGTTTTACGATTTTGTGTTGGTTTAAAGGTAAGTTATCTGTTTTTCACAGTGCCGAAATTTCTACCGCGGTTGCTATATACTTGTTTCATATTAAAATTATCAAGAAAACAAATATAAAAGTGAGGTATTCTGAGGTGAGGTATTAAAATTATCAAGAAAACCAATATAAAAATGAAGTAGTCTGACTGAATGTAATGTACTTCCATCACTCATGCGTGCTTAGCATCATCCGCCATGTTTTGCCACACGTCACCACGTGAGGCGTCTGTACCGCCAGTTTAGGATAGACAACTCACCATGGCTCAGGTACAAATGCCCCCCCCCCCATTTCTTCAAAAACTTTATCGTATAGGCCTACTATATATAATCTAAATGTAAGCTAACATGCTGCACCTTGAGTACACAGATAATATTATGATAGGCTAGGTGGAAGGTGGAAAAATATAGGTGGAAAAAAAATAACTTTTTGTAAAGTAGGATAAGTGATTCTTTTGGTGGGGCATCTGTCCCCCTAGTCGCGGGGAGAGATGCCTCGATTAGAAATTTTTTTTAAAAGATTGTAATACAAAAACCATTACATATGAGAGTCTCAACTAAGTTTTTCCTTTTGAGGTAATGATTGTATTAATGTATTATGCTACAATAAACTTTTTATTTCAACGAAATGTTCTGTTTTCCATCAAAAAATCCAAACGGAAAAAGTTGGGCATTCATACCTGTTTTACCCCCTCTCTCTCTCTCTCTCTCTCTCTCTCTCTCTCTCTCTCTCTTAGTGTATAGTTAATCGTATTGTTTAATATTTGTAAGAATATTATACTTTTTATAGTATTTATTTCCTGCCACTAAAGTTTAGCATTTTTATAATAATCTCCTCGGTAACCTCATTTAGGTTCCGTGTGTTGGTCTCTCTTCACACGAAAGTCAAGTTGGTGGCCCCATGCCTCTAGGTCTGGCTTGTTGGAGGCGCGAGTTGCTCTCTTTCGCTCTCCACCGCACATAGCCAGGTACATCCGGCTCATCTGGTACCGTCCTGAGTCAGGCATCTAGTCTTCATTTGAAGACTTCAACTTTGACCCCTGTAACATTTCTGAGGTCCTTTGGAAGCTAGTTAAAAAGTCTTGGCCTCCTGACAACCAAGCTATTTTCCTTCACTGTTGAGGAGGTCCCTTGTCGGGCATTTAATTTGGGAACACTACACATTCTGCCTTTCCTATTTTCCAGCGTTGTTTGGATGGTAATTGGGTTTAGTTTGAGGTTTGGTACCAGTTTTTCGATCATTTTCCATATGTAGATTATGGTGTACCTCTCTCTTCTTCTTTCCAGGGAGTACAGATTTAGTTTACGTAGTCTTTCCCAGTAGTTGAGTTCTTTACAGCTATCAATCTTGGCTGTAAAATGTCTCTGCGTTTCTTCTAGTTTATTAATTTTCCTTTTTATATGGGACTTCAAAACTGAGCAGTACTCAAGTTTAGTATGATCAGTATTCTCAGGAGTGGAATCATTACTGTCTTGTCCCTCCTTTTGAACGTTCTTAGTACTTGTCCCGCGACTCGTTTTGCTTTGTTTATCGCTATCTGATCTTGTGTTTCGAATTTCGCATCATCGGTCATTATTACCCCCAAGTCGACCGTTTTCGTGCTTTTCTGAATTTCCTGTCTATCTGGAGCACAATATGCAGTCTGTTTAAGTTCCTCATTTCTACCATATCTCAAGAGCTGAAATTTCTCAATGTTAAAAGTCATACTGTTGTCTTCTGACTATTTGTATATTTGTTCGTGTCCCTCTGCAAGGTCTCCACTTCATTTGCATTGCTGATTTTTCTGCTGATCTTTGTATCGTTCGCAAAGGATGTTACTATACTGTTGCTGTTTACTCTGCTGTCTATGTCTGTTAGCATGATAATGAACAGGAGTGGGGCCAGTACTGTACCTTCTGGTACTGAGATGCGTACTTCTAATTTTGATGATATATTATTTTTACGAAATTACATTATTTTATTGAAACTAAAATTTGCACTTGTAATTTTTCAGTAATTATTTTTTTTTTACTTATTTGATAAAGATGCTATTTTGCATCATTTTCGACACCTCGTCAGGGTGATTCCCTGACAAGGTGTACTTTTAAATACACGAAAGAACTGGAATCATTTTTCTTTTTCTTTTTCTTTGTGGGTTTGTATATATATATATAGGGTGAACCAAATGTAGGTGGACAGTAAATTATAACGTTTATTTTGAGAATACATATTTAATTTTTTTGTATACTATAATACAAAATAAAATTTAAATAAATTTAGTTATAATATTTAATATAATAAAACACAAACACCATAGTTATAATGAACACCATAGTTATAATATAATATAACACAAACCGTATTCAACCTACTGTCCACCTACTTTTGGTTCACCGTGTATATATGAAAAAAAAACCACGAAGGAAAGGAAACACAGAATGGTCCTCAAGCGCTTTCGTCTAATGACATCCTCAGGAACACTGTTACGTTCGTGAAATAATTTTCATATATATATATATATATATATATATATATATATATGATGAATAAAACCACGAAGGAAAGGAAACAAAAATGGTGCTCAAGCGCTTTCGTCTAATGACATCCTCAAGAACACTGAAGTACATACAAGGGATACAGCCTATATATAGGTTACAGAAAGAAAAAAAAAAAAAGAAAAATAAATAAATAATATATATATATATATATATATATATATATATATATATATATATATATATATATATATATATACACACATATCTATATATATTATATAATATATATATATGCAATAAACGGAGAAGTAAAAATAAAAATTAAAAATTTAAAGGATTATCAGAGGCATACAGATTTGTAAGGAAAAAATATCGATTTTTAGCACAAGATCAAATGAATTATAAAAATACAAATTTATACTGGAAATCTGCCCGGGTTTTAACACTGCCTTTTTGGTTAAGTTTCGATGTATATAAAAATAAAATGAAAATTAAAAGTTAATAAAGTAGCATACAAGTTTACCAAAGATTTAGCGTTCTACCCTTCTTATCTAAATTTGTTTTGAAGGAATTCAAAACAACAGGATCGAGTTGAAAAAGACCTTTGCTTATGTTGAAGTTATTTGAAAGTTGGATAATGGCAGACTCAAGAATATTTCTATTAACAATGTTGCTAGAGTGGAATAAAACTGAAGCATTATTCCAATCAATACAGTGGGATAACTCTGACAAATGGACAAAAAGGGCACTGGACAACTGTCCTGTTCTAACGGAATATTGATGCTGTTTTATACGTGTGTGCAAATCCTTTCCCGTCTGACCTATGTAAAAGGAATCACATTGTTTACAACCAATTTTATAGATAATGCCTGAATTATTGGTAGGGCTATTTTTTACTACGATATTTTTACAATATTGTTATATGAAAATACTACATTAATATCCAAAAGTTTAAGTACATTAGCAATGCCTAAAAAGCCCGGGAAAAATGGAAGTACTAAAATATTTTTTGACAAAGTACGAGTGTTATTATTGACACGATAGAAAGTTCGTTTTGCTTTGTTGAGACAAGATTCCATAAACGCAGATGGATAACACAGATCACTTCCAATACCGTTGATTTTTTCCAATTCGGCATCGATGTATTCCGGACTGGCGATCCTAAGGGCGCGGAGAAACATTGATGAAAAAATGGCCTTCTTAGTGGGGGTGTCATGTCCCGAGTAAAAGTGTACGTAGGACAAATTGTTTGTTGTTTTCCGATAGATACTAAACTTAAAACCTGGGCTTTCCCTATGTACACGCACATCCAAAAATTGGATTGAATTGTCTTGTTCCACTTCTAAAGTAAACTTAATGGAGGGGACTTGATCATTTAACTGAAGGAGGAAGTTATCCAGGTCACGATTCATGGGCCAGATACACAAAATATCGTCGACGTACCGCAACCAAGGGATGCCAACCCCAAGGATTCTCGGAATGTAAGTAATTTCGAAAAACTCCATATAAATATTGGAGAGGAGGGGCGATAAGGGGTTGCCCATGGCCATCCCAAAAACTTGTTGATAATACTCGTTATTGAAAGTGAATTTACAGTCTTTGATGCAAAGCTTAATAAGTTCCAAAACAATGTGTGAAGGTAGTGGCAGGTTATACTTATATAATTCTTGGGAGAGAAAGTCAAGCATATCGTCAATCGGCACTTTTGTAAACAATGAACAAACGTCAAAACTGATCAATCTATCGTTAGTTTCAGTACGTGCATTATTCAATTTTTTTTTTTTCCTTACAAATCTGTATGCCTCTCTGATAATCCTTTAAATTTTTAATTTTTATTTTTACTTCTCCGTTTATTGCATATATATATACAGGGTGGGCGGAAAGTAGCTCCCTATTTTGGATTGGTAAAAAAATACGTATATTATCCATTTATTTCAGAAGAAATAATATGAAAAGGTAGGCATACATGGTAGGTTTTCTCTAAAATTCAATGTGGGCTCCAACTCTTTCCACCAGCTTCTGGAGCCGCCCAGGAATGGCGTCCACTGACTTTAGCAGGAACTCCGGCGGGATGGAGGACATGACTTCCCGAATTCGGTCCTCCAGTTCTTCCAATGTCCTCGGTTTGGTGCGGTAGACTTCTTCCTTTACCCACCCCCAAAGAAAGAAGTCGCACGGTGTCAAGTCGGGGCTCCTGGCTGGCCATTGATGTGGACCACGACGACCATCCAACGCCCAGGGAAGTGGGCATCCAGCCACTCACGGACAACAAGAGCGAAGTGCGGAGGGGCGCCATCTTGCATAAATATCAGATCGTCGATGTTCTCCCATGTGCTGACAACCGGCCAGACCTCGTTTCGCAACATAGCAAGGTGCCGCTCAGCATTCATGGTGTTGCGCAGAAGGAACGGGCCCACAACCTGATCTGAGGTCATACCACACCACACCGTTACACTGAACCGATTCTGCCGTTTTTCAGCGGTAACCGTGCGACTTCTTTCTTTGGGGGTGGGTAAAGGAAGAAGTCTACCGCACCAAACCGAGGACATTGGAAGAACTGGAGGACCGAATTCGGGAAGTCATGTCCTCCATCCCGCCGGAGTTCCTGCTAAAGTCAGTGGACGCCATTCCTGGGCGGCTCCAGAAGCTGGTGGAAAGAGTTGGAGCCCACATTGAATTTTAGAGAAAACCTACCATGTATGCTTACCTTGTCATATTATTTTTTCTGAAATAAATGGATAATATACGTATTTTTTTACCAATCCAAAATAGGGAGCTACTTTCCCCCACCCTGATATATATATATATATATATATATATATATATATATATATATATATATATATATATTATTTTTTTTTTTCTTTTTTTCTTTCTGTAACCTATATATAGGCTGTATCCCTTGTATGTACTTCAGTGTTCTTGAGGATGTTATTAGACGAAAGCGCTTGAGCACCATTTTTGTGTTTCCTTTCCTTCGTGGTTTTATTCATCATAAATATTTTTCACGTGTTACTTTCGTGAAATAATTTTCATATATATATATATATATATATATATACAGGGTGGGCCGAAAGTCTGGATCCATAGGAAAATATTTATTTTAATACATAAATTACAACAAATGGTAAATACTTAAAATGAATATCAACTTTAACTCGTAAATGCGTATCCGTGATATTGTACAGTAGTTCCTACTCCAGTATAAATACTCAAATACTTTTTTTATTTCAGCCCAGAAATGGCTTCGAATCTAACAACAGAAGACCGGGTAGAACTTGTGCTCATGTACGCAAGACAGGGCGCTACACACAGAGAAGTTGCTACCGAATTCAATAGAAATCATCCTGATAAGCATCCAGTAACACATGCGACTGTTGGCAAGTTGTTTAAACGTTTCAAAGAAACAGGAAGTGTACATGATCGACGGCGTTCTGGTCGTCCAAAAACTGCAACTGATGAAAATACCTCTGCAATGGTATGTGAAACTTTAACGAACAGTCCAGTAAAGTCAACAAGAAGATTATCAAATGAAACACGCATCTCGAGAACGTCAATTCGAAGAATTATTAAAAATCATAAATTCCATCCCTAATTGTCTCGATGTCAGAGGCCGCCAATTTGAGCATTTGTTATAATTTGTTGTTTATACTGGAGTACGAACCACTGTACAGTATCACGGATACACATTTACGAGTTAAAGTTGATATTTATTTTAAGTATTTACCATTTGTTGTAATTTATGTATTAAAATAAATATTTTCCTATGGATCCAGACTTTCGGCCCACCCTGTTATATATATATGGTGGTGGTGGTAGTATAGTGGTGTAGTGGTTAGCGTCGCTGACTACGAATCCATCGGCCCTGGGATCGAGACCCGGTGATGGCAGCCGGCGCGCAGCAAAACCCAGCTGTTCATCCTTCCACACAATAAAGAAAGTGGTTGGTAGATAAATGGGTACCCTGGGTGGCCTAGTGGTTAAGAAGCTGGTTGCTTGTGGGCGTGGTTCGGATTCCACGTTAAACTGTAGGACTAAGGTGGAGTGAAAAGCTTGACCTTCGTCAGAATGAACGATTCGGGCGGAAGCAAACCAAAGGTTTTATATATATATATATATATATATATATATATACACACACACACACACACACACACACACACACAGTATATATATACAGTCAGACCTGCTATAATGCGCGGTATTATAACTCGCGTTCGGAGTTACGCGATTTATTTTTTAACACCATGAAAATGTTATTACACGCTTAATTTTAAGTTATGCGGTTTTTAAATAATAAAAAAGACCCATAAAAATATGGTACCTGAACTGTCGTAAACACACGCACACACACAGGAATTAATGAACGATGAATTAATGCAGATTGAAGAACAAAGAACAGCAGAGAATTCGGAAAATGATGATGAACCAGAAGAAGAGGCAACGGTAAAACAGTTCACAGTAGCAAAACTGTCGGAAGTATTTTCTATGGTTGATGTCCTCGCAAAACATCTTGCTGACAATGATCCCAACACGGAACGGAGCACCACATTCAACAGAAAATTAGAGGGTCTTCTCCGATGCTACGAGGAAATTTATCGGGAGGAAAAGGAGGAGGCACGGCAGTCACCGCTAGATGTGTATTTTAAGAAGCCAGCTGCTGCTGCTGCTGCTACAAACAAGGTGACGGAGAAGATGCTCTCGATGGACTTTCACACGCCGTTTTTCAGGAACGCATCTTGCGCGTTATAGCAGGTCCGACTGTATATATATATATATATATATATATATATATATATCTCATAAAATGTAGAAAACTAACCTTCTTGTTTGGTGTTAAACTCTTTATATATTTATACAGTGTAGAAGTAGGGGGTCAGTATAATGGCGGCCATAAGAATCAAACGGGTGTCAAAAGTGTACTCCCTCCAACAATCGATGGGGTGTCGGGGGAGGATAAAGTTGCAAAGCTGTGGAAAAACCACTACTCTACCGTTCTTAACAGTGTAAGTAGGGATAATCTTAAGATAGATCGCAGCGAAACGATTGTGGGAGGGACAAGGGAAAATACTTTGATATCATTTCCTGAAGTAAAGAGGTTAATTAAAGAGTAAAAGACTGGTTCTGCGTCAGGGGTAGATGACCTATCGAATGAGCACTTAAAATATGCCAATGACGTAGTATGTCTGCATATATCATTGCTCTTTTCAGCCATGCTTGCTCATAGCTATATCCCAGCAGAGTTCATGAGGGTATGTATCTTGCCCCTGGTCAAAAATAAGTATGGGGACATTCTGTCCAGCAATAATTACAGGCCTATTGCTGTCGCTTCCTGCTTCTCGAAACTACTAGAAAAACTCTTGTTACTCCGAATAAATGATTACCTATGGACACCTCTTAATCAGTTTGGTTTTAAAAGATCCCACTCAACTGACCTGTATATCTATGTACTTAAAGAAATATCTAAATACATTGACAGTAATTCAACTATTTATAGCCGTTTCCTAGATATAAGTAAGGCATATGATAGAGTGAACCACAATATTTTATTTAAAATCTAGAAGACAGGAAGGTTCCCATGTACATATTAAATTTATTGAAATTTTGGTATTCCCACCAATCTTTTAACGTTAGATGGGGCAATGTACTAGCCGAGTGTTTTGCTACTCTTGCGGGGTGAGACAAGGCTCCTTGCTCTCTCCTATGCTGTTTAATGTGTATATTGACGTATTAATTTCTTCACTTAATGAGGCAACAGTGAGATGTTTTATAGATAACACAAGGATAAATAACTTAGTTTATGCCGATGATATAGTGTTAATAAGTCCTTCTGTTAAAGGTCTGGATTGGCTACTAAAAGTCTGCGAAGTGTATTCGCAGAAACATGATATTCTTTTTAATGTTACAAAAACTAAGGTTATGCAATTTCATCCTAAAAGCTCTAATCAGCCAGCTGATATTAGGTTTAAAATGAAAGGTGAAGTAATTGAGGAAGTACGAGAGTTTAAGTATTTGGGTTAAACTATCACCAGCTCCTTGAGTGATGACTCAGATATAGCCTTTGTGTTAAAGCGAATATGACCATAAGGAACTTCCGGTTTTGTACAAGTGAAGCTGAAGACACTCTCTTTCGTACTTTCTGCAGTAATATATACGGACAGCAACTCTGGTTGAATTATATAAAAGGTTCTGGCAGTACCCTAAATTTGTTGTACAACAGGTCTTTTAGATTCTTATATAAATTACCCCCGAGATGCTCAGCTTCACAAATGTTTGCTACCCGCAATATCCCGAGCTTCCCGGAGGTAACAAAACGTGCTCAATACAGTCTAATGCAAAGAATTAACAAATGAACCAACCCGATTAGCCAAGCTATCCATGAGTCCTGCCGTTTATCCTCTAAGCTATGGAATTCTTGGTACGAAAACGTTTGTCTGTAGCTCCACTTAACTCCGACATTACTTTATTATTTCTAATCAAATGTATGTACGAGGCCCACTGAATATATTTTGCCCCACCTTTTTTTTCTTTCCAAGTTTCCTTGTAAGTTCCAGAAATTTTGTACAAAAGTAGTTACATACCTTTTTTACGAGTTTTTATTTTTCCACATACTGTAGTCTCCATCCTTTTCTACCGCTTTCCTCCACCTCGGAACAAGGGCCTTTATTCCTTACTAGTTACAGTCCGCTGGGTTCCGCTGGAGCCACCTCTTAACCTCCTCAGCAATCTCATCGTCACTCTGAAACTTTCTTCCACGAATAGCATCCTTCATTGGCCCAAACAAACGGAAGTTTGAAGGTGCCAGATCCGGGCTGTATGGAGGGTGGGATAACACAGTGAAGCGAATTTTTGTGATGGCCTCTCTTGTTTGCAAACTGTTGTGTGGTCTTGCGTTATCGTGCAAACGAAGGACATCTTCCAGTTTTCTCTCCGTTCGAACTCGCTTTATACGTCTCTGGAGTCTCTTTCCTGCAGAGGGAGCCATTTTGAACTTTTTCTTGCGTGAGAAGTCTGCGTGATGCCACTCCATGGATTGGCGTTTTGTTTCAGGTTCAAAATGGTGTACCCAAGTCTCATCCCCAGTCACAATTCGTGAAAGGAAGTCATCCCCTTCTGTCTCGTATCGAACCAACGACTCAGAAGCAATTTCTTTTCTTTGGGCTTTGTGATCTTCAGTCAGTTGGCGAGGAACAAACCGTGAACACACTTTTGAGTATCCTAGTTGCTGAATTATCGTATTCACACTTCCTTCACTAATTCCTAGCTCCAGTGATAGCTCCTTGTATGTGACGCGCCGATTTGATCGAATGATGCTGTTAGCACGCTGCACAATGTGAGATGTGACAGCCGATGCCGGGCGACCGCTGCGTGGCTCATCATCGAGGCTGGCTCTCCTTCTCTCCGATGATCTAACACGTTTAGACCAGCGTCCAACGGTGCTTCGATCAACAACAGCATCTCCGTAAACGTTTTGTAGACGTTTGTGAATATTTTCAACTGTTTCCTTCTCTGCAGTTAAGAACTCGATAACAGTTCTCTGTCTACGACGCACATCACTGTCAGACGCCATTTTTGAAACTGCGTTAACCATCGGTTTTATAGAAGGGCGTTTAAAAGCGGTTTTATACAAGGAGGGAGGTTCAAACTTGAAAAATGCGGTTATGTGAAGCGCAGAAAGTTCAAACTTACGGCCCAAAAGACATTTCAGCCCCATGGTCTATTATTTAGCTAAGAAAAAAAGGTGAGGCAAAATATATTGAGTGCCCCTAGTATTTCTATCCTTAGTATGTGAAATGTCATTGTATTAATAATTTTGTCATATGGACTATAGTCTGCCAATAAACCTTTTCATTTTCATTCTTCTAATTACATACACTAATTACTGTTCAATTTAATTTGAATTCATTAGAATTCATATCAAACGGACTTAATAAAAGTGTCAAATGAAGTCACAGGAAATAAGGATTGTTTTAATTATGCATAATTATCCAATTTTGCAAGTGTTTTTAAATTGCTTATTTTACAGCATATATATATATATATATATATATATATATATATATATATATATATATATATAATTCAGGAAATCTGTGTAAATAGGGCCTAAAATGTTCAGGTATTTCATGTAAGATTAAGTCGTTATATTTTTAAGTGAATGTCCGGTTAGGTCAACTGTACGTACGCCCTTGACGATTGGTTAGGTTAAGTCTTAATATTTTTGTTAAAACTAACGAAAATATTACGACTTAACCTTACGTGAAATCCCTGAACATCTTAGGAATTTCATGAAATCCCTAATTACACAGATTCCCTGTAACATATATTGTATATATATATATATATATATATATATATATATATATCGTAAAGAACGACGCTTGTATAGGAGATATTCCGCGCAAGACGAGAGAGAGAGAACGAAACAAATGAAAAAAAAGAGGTAACCACCCGGGAATCGAACCCGGGATCTTCCGATTGCCGGTCAGATGCGATACCATTACACCGTCGTTCTTTACGTTATTTATACTGCGTGTTCTTTGCAGTTGAATGTATATAATGTTACGGCATGCGAGAGGTGCCCCCTTGGGGCATTGTTTTCTGCGAGTATGTAGAAGAATTACGACATTTGGAAGAGTGAGGCGCATGGTGTAATGGTATCGCATCTGACCGGCAATCGGAAGATCCCGGGTTCGATTCCCGGGTGGTTACCTCATTTTTTCATTTGTTTCGTTCTCTCTCTCTCGTCTTGCGCGGAATATCTCCTATACAAGCGTCGTTCTTTACGTTATTTATACTGCGTGTTCTTTGCAGTTGAATGTGTATATTATATATATATATATATATATATATATATATATATATATATATATAGAGCAGCAGCGAAATTTAGTGCCTGACAGCTTGGCACGCAAAGCTGCGTACGTAATAATGACAGTACAGTATTAAAAGGATCAATTCCAATTAATATGAAACGAATCTCATGATTTGTATACTAAGAAATTCATTCCTATTTCAAGGCGAGTCTGTTATGTAATTGCGTCTTGAATCGGTGTAAGAGAAAAAATATAGATTCCTTGCATTTTGCTTAAAATACTTTAATTGTTTAAGTGGGTACAGTCTATGGGAATATGTCATTTTATTTTTAATATAGGAAGGAGGGGCCAAGTGCGAGCGCCGGCAAAAATGCCCCTTTCATAGAAGAAGGAGAGAGGCAAAAATAAGGTCTCCGAGGATCAACGAGCCATTTTTTATACGTATATAAATTTTGAAAAGATTATGTGGTGTGTAAGATGCATGTATATGTAGTGAGGAATAGAGGGAGAAGTGTGTGTTTGACAGACCACTGGATTGCTATATGGAAGAACTATTAAGGGTTGTTTTGTCAGAACGAGAATTTAAGCCTATTTTATACCACTTTCATTCGATCGATAGTTTTTCTCCTTAATTGACCGGGTTCGAATGCATAGTTCTATTTTTTTAATTTAATACATATCCAACCATTTTTTTTTACAATTGTGCCAGATGTTAATACAGAATAAATGCATAGTGCCATAAATGGACAGTGCCACACAAAATATTTTTGAAATAACAAATATAGAAGATAGAATATATTATAAATAAATATACAATAAATATATAATATAGAATATATAAAATGCGCCTCGGTGGTGTAGTGGTTAAACGTCGCTGACTACGAATCCATCGGCCCCGGGATTGAGACTCGGTGACGAAAGGCGACGCAAGGCAAAACCCAGCTGTTCATCCTTCCACATAATAAAAAAGAATTGGTTGGAGATAAATGGGTACCATGCAGTGGCGGCTCGTCGGTAGACACTGCGGAACTGCAGCACCCCTAAATTTTTTATTTAGAATTGAAATAATCAAGAACAATATAAGGATGAGCTCACTGAATAACTTTTTCAATAACTTTTGAAACTTTTATTCATTGCTCAATGCTCATCCTTTTATTTCAGTAATTATTTCAAACCCATTCTTAGAGACAGCACCCCCTAGAATTTTTAGTCACGAGCCGCCACTGGTACCATGGATAGCCTAATGGTTAAGACACTGGGCTGCTGGTGGGGCGTGGTTCGGATTCCACGTTAGACTGTAGGTCTAAGGTGGAGTAAGAAGGTTGACCTTCGTCAGAATGAACAATTTAGACAGAAGCAAAACCAAGGTTAACCAAGATTATATATACACTCGTGTATATATATGTGTATATATATAATATATATATATATATATATATATATATATATTCGATTGGGCATTAAATCGCATTAAAATACAAAAATATAAATTACGAAACCTCTCGAAACGTTAAAGATAAAAATAGTTATGTCGTATGATCACTCCAGAAGGAACGAATGTCTATTTGCAAATATTTTTCTATATTAAAATAACGTCCACATCTGTTGAAACAATCGTCTTTGCTAATGGAAGCCAAACCAAACAAATACAAGCACTTAATTAAATTGGAAGCTTCATTTATATTCGTATTATTTATCGTTTTTCATTTAAACCAAATCACATACCAAATTTTACAATCAATTTCATTGATGTTTGCGGAACAATAACTTTAATGTTAGATGTTAGAATGTTAGATGTTGGCGAGGAAACAACGGTAAGACTAAGAGTAATGTTTTATGCAATTTAAAAAAATGTAAAAAGATAGACTATTATTATTATTATTATTATTATTATTATTATTATTATTATTCAGAATATATCGAGTTTACGACATCTGATCGATTTATCGATAACAACATTATAATATTTAATAATGATAGATTCAGACTTCTCAGGCCTCTCGGGTGAGGCACCAAAAAACCTATGAAGCAAGTAACAACAATCATTCATACTAAAACCACAACCAAAAGATTTAAACCTAAAATAAAGTATGAGACGATGACAAGAACGATAAATAATACGAATATAAGATTTTTCCAAAAACCATTAATTCCACGAAACAAAAACCGGTGATTATCACTGAAGGCTAAAATCTCTAAACGATATATACAGGGCGTCCCAAAAAAATGTATACATACTTTAACAGCTGATAGCTCAATTGATGTTTCTTTCTTTCCAAGTTAAACCCATTAGAATTAATAATGGCAGTCAGACTAAGCTTTGAACAAAGGAAATTTATTCTAAAATGCTACTGGAAGTGTGAAAACGCAGTTGAAGTGCAAAGACAGTTTAGGAGGGAGTTTCAAACAGATCCACCAACGCGACTTACCATCACTCGAATTAGAGATAAGTTTGAAGCCGATGGAACTGTTCAGAATGTCCACAAGAAGCGTTCCGGAAGACCACGGACATCGACAAGCCCCAAAGCAAGAAAGAGTACTGGAAACGTATCACCAAAGTCCAAGAAAATCTGTGCGGCAAGCGAGTCGTGAGGTAGGAATTTCAGAATCGTCTGTCCAACGCATTTTGAAGCGCTGTCAATGGAAAAGTTACATTCCAAGATTAGTCCATGCTATTAATGAAGATGATCCGGACCGAAGAGTGGAGTATTGCGAGTGGTACTTGGCACGATGTGGATGTGGATTGGACGAAGGGGTTTCGTAGAATACCCTCCGCGTTCACCAGACCTCACACCACTAGACTTTTTTTATGGGGATACTTAAAAGACAAAGTCTACGCTATAAAACCTGCAACAGTCGCTGAATTGAGAGCAGCCATTGAACGAGAATGCACACAAATACGAAACGAAATGTTTCGTGTGTTTGGGATTCCATTGCTTCGCGTTATCAGCAGTGCCTGGACCAGAACGGACGTCAGTTTGAAAACAGGCGTTGACAAAACAATTAAATAATGTCTGTAGATTCTATTACATTTTGAAAATGAAATGTATTTTAATAAACACTGCCTTTATAATTATTTAAAGTGTGTATACATTTTTTTGGGACGCCCTGTATATATATATATATATATATATATACTTCCTGGAAGGATGAGCGAACCATATTCAATATAGATAATGTCTCCTTTTAAAAGGGAGAAAAAAAAAATGTGTTTGAAGTTGTCAAAATAAAATGCAAATAAGCTGAAATAAAATGACTGAAAAATTTTGCCTCATTTCAAAAGGAAGCGAATGTCAGCCTTGACGACATACACGAAAATGTTTTTGAGCGTTTGAAGACCAAAAGAATTATTCATTGGTTCGAAATTTTTATATAAAAATATTAAAAACACTCTGAGCTGTTAACTTCGTGAGTTAACCAATCGCTACACAGTAGCCATTTTAATGATATTATTTTGGCTAACACCAAACGATTTCATTCACTCTTACGGGATACCTTTATGCGTGGCTAGTTGCGAGGACTGGATGAGAGCAGAAGGTGTATGACTCTTTCCTTCATCGAACTTACTATCTGTACCTCCCTGTTACCGGCTGATCCATAAGTTATGCTGCAGTTCCACTCGTCTTGTAGTGACTGGTTAGACCAAACTCTTTAAACAAACACCTAATCCACCATGCTATTATCTAGGTGTCTCTCACACACACAACACCACACACACATATATATATAAATACACACAAACACACACACACACACACAGTGTGTGTACGTGTATATATAAACTTCAGCTAAGGTTACACAAATACATTTATTCTAGGTATTGTATATAGATTCTCTTTATAATATTAAATACCTTCACATAATAATACCAGTAATTCTACTACTACTACTACTACTACTACTACTACTACTACTAATAATAATAATAATAATAGTAGAAATAAAGGCATTTGTGTCTGCATCTCTCTCTCTCTCTCTCTCTCTCTCTCTCTCTATATATATATATATATTTATATATATATATATATATCATAAACTACGAAGTAAAATTTTTAATAAGAAAAAGTTTCAGTAATATTTAATGTTAAGAAAAAAATAATCTCTCCTGGGTGTGTGTTGCATATGGAATTATTTTACCGATTTTACCTACACACACACACACACACACACTTATATATATATATATATTACAGTATATATATATATATATATATATATATATATATATTATATATATATATATATATATATATGCCGGTTTTTGCAATGTGAGTTGTTAGCAACGTTCATTTATGCTCCAAAAGTTGGGATTTGATATTTTTTTTATTTTTTTAAGAAATGATTTCATGTTTGAAGTATTATTTCGCGATGATTTTTGTATACTTTTTAAAATATTTTTCTTTATATTTACTTGTTGAGCTTTTACAAAAGAGAATATATGAAATATACGCTATATTTTTCTGGAAGAATGTTGTTGGAATTAGTTTCGTACCTTTGAGTTTTTCCTAAATATTTTATCTATAAATCGCAGTTATATTTTAACCGTGGAAAGAAAAGCAGAAAATATGTATTCGGGTTTTATTCGTAAAATATTTAAGACTGTAGTGACGATTGAGTGAAACTCCGCCTGGGAGTGGGCAAGCCAGCCCAAGTCTCAGCCGGTCCCAAGCCCGGAGAAAGGAGGAGGGTTGGCGGCAGGAAGGGCATCCGGCCGTAAAACAACAAAAGTAACGGAAATCTCCAAGAAGGCACAGGAAAAGAGATTGAGATGGTATGGGCATTGGGCATGTCCAGAGGAGGGAGGAGGAGTATGTGGGACGACGGATGCTGAGGATGGAAATTCCAGACACGAGGAGAAGAGGTAGACCTAAGATGAGGTGGCGGGATAGACTGAAGAAAGATAGTGATAAGGGACTGGAGGAAGAGGTGGCTCAAGACAGAAGTGAATGAAGAAGAAGGATCTGCAACAGCGACCGCACATAGAAGTGGGCTAATAAGGCTGCGGAAGAAGAAGTGACGATTGAGCGAATTTATTTGCTACATATTTTAAATACCGTATATTGGGGCGTATAAGTCGGTATTTTAAGCTTAAAATTATGCCCCTAAAGTAGGGAGTCGACTTGTAGGCCCAGTCTAAAAAAGTAACCTTTCACTTTCCATTTTAGCTCGTATTTAAAGACGGGTCTACCTGTCATAGGTCCTCAGTCCCGCATTAGCTCGCTTTTGGTCAACATCTGAATTGGATCCATATGACGAAGCACTCGCAAATGTATCTCAGGTTGTATATAATGAACTTATGATGTCAGATGATGATTATGATGATGATTATGAAGGATTTGATAACTAATTTTTACGGTTTTTACAAAGTTTTACTTTTTTATGTTGTCAAGTTGGTGGTCGACTTAAACACCCAGAATAGGCTAAAATCTAAATCTGAAATTGAAAGTTAGGGGATCGACTAATCTGGACCGTAGACTTATACGCCCCACTATACAATATTTGTTTTCTACCAACTTCAATCCATAGATTTAACTTAACACGGTGTTCAAACCAATCTATTTAGTATTGAATTTAAAACCTAATTAAGAACGTATTTCCCTATGAAATATTCCTTTAATAGATTTAAAAATAACATTCTTTATGCAGGAAGGAGGGGCCAAGGGCGAATGCCCGCCTACCCTCTATATACTGACTGTGATATATTATTTTGTATAAAAAATGAAATATAAATGAATCAACCAGTATGGAGAGGGGAAAATAAGCTATTTATTTTATTCAAAAGATACAAATATTTATTTAATAATTACACGACACTTGCATTAACATAAATATGTAGGCCTACATGAAATATATAGGTTCCACGCCTATATATTTCTTTTAATTATTATAAGATTTATTTATTTAAAATTATGGTTGATTACAATGACATATAGTTGGTTGGTTGTTCAAAATCGGCAGTCGTTTTTCATCCCTCCGCAGTCATCGAAAATGAACTCGTCTCTTCTTTTGACGTCGCACCTACTCGAGGAAGAGGAGCTAGAGGAAGACGATTTGCACTTCTTTGACTTCTTCCTGCAACCGAATTTGCTCTTTTTGCTTTTACTCTTTTTCTTTAAACAAGGGTCTTCCCTCTACAATTGATTTTTGAAGTTCGCTTCGCTCCAATGTTTCAAACACTGATAATTATAAGCGGGTTCGCATCCACAGTTCAGATCGCCTCTGAACTTCTTATTGTCGGAGGAGGAGGAACAACTCGAAGAGGAAGAAGATGAGGAGGAAGAGGAAGAAGGACGGCTACATTTCGATTTCCGGCACTTCTTCTTCTTCTTTTTACATTTTTCTTTCGTGGATTTTGTTTTACAGATTTTCTTTTGTTTACATTTTGACCTTTTGTCTTTCTTGTTATATCTTTCACCCGAATCGGAAGAGGAAGAGGACGAAGAGGAAGAGGAGGAGCTTTTGTTTTTGCATTTCTTTTCATCAGTTCTCTTCTTCAAGGTTTTGGATTTATCTTGACAAATTTGAGGTTTTCTTCTGCAGTAGACGACGGGTTGGACTCCTTCAAAATTGCCAAGACAGAAGTCATTTTAACCTTTCAGGAGGGAATTTCTATAGCGATGACAGACGTCTGATTTGTTCTCCATTCTGTTTGTGTTTGAATAGTATTATAAATTTTTTGTAACAAGGCCTCGGGAAAAAAGTTCATCTAGAAAAAAAAATTACTAATAGTGATTGTTTTTCGTTTTTGAAATTTTATTAGTTACCAAAATCAAAAGACGTCAAAAATTAAAAAAAAAAAATTGCAATTTTTATGGTTTCTTTTTTTAACTTTTACGTTTGTAAGCGAACTTTCTACCAAACTGTACAGATATGCAAAGTTACCAACGTAGAATATATCTCTTAACTTTGAAATGAAATAAAATTGAGCGATAAAAAAGGCCTAATCCTTAATTATTATTAATTTATACAAATCCAATACAAAGAAGGTTTTAAATTTCTTTGAAAATATTCTAAACACCTGCGTTCTTTCTATAAGCTAAGTCGCATACGTTGTTTGTACACAACTCGAGAATGTAGTATAGTACAGTAGGATAGTAATATATTAACAAAAGGAATATCTTTATGTTAATCTTGACATATTTGGCAATTCTGATCTTTTAATAACATTTTATTTCGTATTGCATTTAGTCTGTTAACATACCCTGAAGAAGAAGAAGGCTCCCGTGCAAAGCGGTTATAGTAATAAGTGTCACACAAAATTTCTTTTGTAATACGATCTTTATATCTTCAAATTAAGGTTAAAAATCCTGTCAAATTATCGCTCTCGCCTTGGCACGGGATTTTAAACCTTAGGTAAGAAGAAATAGAGATCATATTATAGAAGCGTGAAAATTTTTCTAAAACACTCGTTAATATAACAGCTTTGCTCCCGTGTGAAATTCAATGAATATGGCAATTTTTAAATAAAGACCCTGTTTCTCTCTGTAACTAATACTAATACTATTACTCATACTGATATTGATAATGATACTAACAACGCGTCATTTTCAACGGTTTATCCATTATTATCCAGTCCACGCCTCACTTCAATAAATGTTCAAAAATTTTAAAAGAGGAAAAGTACGTCAGCGCTTAACAGGTTTAACAAGAACGTATCCATAAACATTTTGAGCTTCTCGCCTCAAAACTTCGACCGAAAGTTTGTGGAGTTACAAAACTCAGCGAGTTGCATTCCCAAAAGTAAGTATCTTGAACAAATTATTATTATTATTCTTATTCTTCTCATTATTATTATTATTATTACTATTATTATTACTTGTTCTTCATTTTTAAAGTACTTTTATAACTACATTTAAATTTGAATTTCCTTTGTGTATTATGCATCAAAAGAATTTTATATTTAATGTTTTTGAGCTTCACATATGGAAAGAAAATGTTTATGTATTCAGTATACATATACACTTTATATATATATATATATACGAAGGAATACGAAAGACAACAAACAGCAATAGATCGACTGGTTCCTACGAGGTTGTCTGTTTAAGAAGGAAGGATAAAAGATGTAAAGAAAATTTAAAGACGAATGAAAGTTTTAAAAAGGAAAGCAAAAAGAAGAGAGTTGAAAGGAAAGAAAGAAATTTAAAGATAAAATTAAAATTTTAAAGTGAATGGGAAGGAATCGGAGCGGAAACCGTATGACACTTTTATGCGCTAACAAGTGCTTCTAACTGTGGGGGTTTAAGGCAAGATAAGTAAGTATCTAGTGATTCTAGTCTCTTTTTAAAAGACGCGACCGATTTACTTTGAACTACTCTGGCTGGCAATCCATTCAACAAATTAACTCTACGATTGGAAGAAAAAAAATGTTTAATTTCGTCAGAATTAAAATGTTTACCAACAAATTTGAAACCATTACTGCGTCTTATCAATAATGTTACTAAATTAAAAAATAGGTCTCTGATCTACTCTACATAACTATGAGGTGTATATTCAGTACTTTAATGACATCCATTTAAACTTTAATAATAAATATAAGTTTTATATAAAAGTTGCCAGAGGGTTTTTTTTTCCTGTTTTTTACTCTCATGGTTTTTTTTTTCGGTTTTTGTACTCAAAGTTTGCTCCAATTCTGAGCAAATCCTCGCGAGTCACAAATCACCGGGGGAAAATCACTAAAAGTTCAAGAAAAACTTTTATGGTCACATATTATATAAAAAACTTAAAATATTTAACGTAACTTTAGAAGGGTATTAAAAGTAAAAGAAATATAGGTTTTAAATTTAGGTTTTAAGAGGGTTTTTTCTTTGTTTTCAAGTTTTGGTTTTTATTTTTTTATTTTTTTAGTTTTTACAAGCAGAGCCTTCGGCTTCCTGCCCTACGGGCGGAGCTTGTGTTTCGCAAACTAGCCTACGGCGAGGGCATGTTAGGGTTACCCCTTTGGAGGGAGGTCATTCTCCCTCTCCCCCCAAAAACTCTTCACCTCCCTTTATGCAACTTGGGGGGATAACCCCCACCCCCTTGTTGCATACCCCCCAATAACCCCCAACTACCACCTCCCACCTCCTTTTGTTTTGTTGGTTGAAACATTGTGGGTCATTTTTTTTATTTAAACAGGAAATGGAAGGAATTGTAGGTGTTTTTTTAATAGTTTAAGGATACTGGCATTTGTAAATTAATTAAACTTCGTGGTTATTTTATTGGGTATTATTCTTCATGGGTATCAATCTTCATGGGTATCAATCTTCATGGGTATTAGTCTTCATGGGTACTATTTTTCATTGGTATTAATCTTTATAGTTATTATTCTCTATTGGTATTATCCTCTCTGGTTTTCATTTTCCACAGGTATTATTCTTTTTTAGTATTATTCTCCGTGAGTATTGCTCTCCAAGGGCATTATTCTTCAAGGATATTAGACTCATGCATAATATAGGCCTATCTTTTTTCTTTTTAAACAGCACATTCGCAGTTCAAAATACACATTTTCTAATAAATAACGTACAGTAAAATATAATAACGAAGCCAATAGAGAAAGACTGTTGGTACATAGATAATATCAGTGTAATGATGACCTGGAAAATCTCTAGTTATACAGGGTGCCCACAATGTTTTGTCACCCTAGTAAAATACTAACTGATTTTCGTTTTTTTTCCAGACCCATTTGAAATGTGTGACAACAGCAATTATACGATTGAACAAAGCCTATTGGCTAACATCTGAGTCCTTGAGCGACCACCCACGTAATGGCAAAACCACTGAAAATACTCGAGCACACTTCCAGGACCGATTCAATCGTGCAGCTCCTCCAAAAAGGAGCTGCACGATTGAATCGGGCCATACGTTAGCAGAGAAAATTAATTAACTGTCTAATCATTCACAGAAATGGAATAAAAAATTAAAAAGTTTTAAAATTATTCGTAATTTTATGCAAATTAAATTATGTATATTTTGGGGATTTGATAGGTATATTTATATCTATATCTGTTGATATAGCTATCTTTCTATCGTACACACACACACAAACACACACACACACACACACACACACATACATAATATATATATTATATATATATTAGTGATGGATCGAGTGGTCGTTTTTCACAACCGCGGTTGCGTTGTGTTTGCGGTTGTCGAATTTTTTCCAACGCGGTGCGGTTGCGGTTATCATATACTAGGAAAAATGCGTAATTATTAACTGGATTTAGCCACTATAGTGCGATTTAGCCACACTTGGTACATAATATATATAAAATAGTATTTATTTAGTAAATACCTTATGTTGAACACAAGTTTTGCAATACACCGCTACCGCAACACAAGTTGCAAAACTTGTGTTCAACATAAGGTATTTACTAAATAAATACTATTTAAATGAAGTATATTCTAAACTTATATAGCTATTATGAAAGAATAGGTCAAATTAATTAAAACCATATTTTGCACTAATGTGTTACCAGGATGAGGGACGAGGACCCATCGCACTGTTCATCCCACCTACCACTTTCCCAGCCTCCACCCATTGGAAAGTTATGGATTTTATTCATTTGAAAAACTGATGTCAAACTTAATGACAGGCAGTGTGATTCAAGAATATAGTTTTTGCTGCATTTTCACCTTTCAAGCGGCAACGCCTCTCATCGTACAACATTCCCGCTCCACGCATAAGGAGACCCATCATTTTCTTTTTAAAAAAGAAATATTTCTAATTAACCTAAAATTAAAATTAACTAAGCTTTTACAACCGCAACCGCACTTATGGAACGGCGGTTGCGGTTACGGTTGCGGTTGTGAATTTTTGTGCGGTTGTAGTGCGGTTGCGGTTGCGGTTATTCGATCCATCACTAATATATATATATTGTGTAATTGCATCTGTTTATCTGAAATCTGTTTATCATACATACACGGTGAACCAAAAGTAGTGGACAGTAGGTTGAATACGGTTTGTGTTATATTATATTATAACTATGGTGTTCATTATAACTATGGTGTTTGTGTTATATTATATTAAATATTATAACTAATTTATTTAAATTTTTTATTTTGTATTATAGTATACAAAAAATTAAATATGTATTCTCAAAATAAACGTTATCATTTACTGTCCACCTACATTGGTTCACCCTATATAGATATATATATATCTTATATATATATATATATATGTGTGTGTGTGTGTGTGTGTGTGGTGTGTGGTGTTAAACACAGCCGTGCATGGACAAGGAACTCTTCTGGAAATTACATCCACTATAGTTCGAATAAGTAATGATACATGACAAATACTATAGTTTTTTTCTTTCATGATGGAAAGCTCAACGTGGGCACCGGTTACTCGCAAAGAGGCCCCAAAATATAGCTTCCCTCACCACTATCTGCAAGCAGATAGGATCCAGCTTTGGGACAGGATCTAGGGTTCCAAAGCTGGATCCTATCTGCTTTGGCAGATAGCTGGTGAGGGAAGCTATATTTTGGGCCTCTTTGCGAGTAACCCGGTGCCCACGTTGGGCTTTCCATCATGAAAAGAAAAAAAACTATAGTATTTGTATGTATCATTACTTATTCGAACTATAAGTGGCTGTAATTTCCCAGAAGAGTTCCTTGTTCCATGCACGGTCTGTGTTTAACATATAAGTTTCTCAGGGGACCATTCTGAGTTTGTATATATATATATATATATATATATATATATATATATATATATATATATATATATATATATATATATATATATATATAGGGTGAACCAAATGTAGGTGGACAGTAAATGATACGTTTATTTTGAGAATACATATTTAATTTTTTTGTATACTATAATACAAAATAAAATTTAAATAAATTTAGTTATAATATTAATATAATAAAACACAAACCATAGTTATAATGAACACCATAGTTATAATATAATATAACACAAACCGTATTCAACTACTGTCACCTACTTTTGGTTCACCGTGTATATATATATATATATATATATATAGTATTTTACTTATGTATTTAATTGTATCTATTTGTATGTATGTATCTAATTAAAAAGTTTAGCTTAATTTTAATGAAAAGTTAATCCTTTAAGTTATAATTTTTAGTGTAGTAAATTGATTTAATTTGGTAAAATTAAATAAATTAAATGTAAAAATTAAATTATTTAAATTTTTAAGAATAAAAGATCGAATAATAATAATAATAATAAATAATAATAATAATAATAACAATAATAATAATAATTAACATAATTGTATGTTACTTTTAATATAACTAACATGTAATTATATGTTAATTTTAATGTAAATAACAACATGCACTGTAAAATAGAGTTGTTCTAAAAATTAATTGTTCCATTCCATTTCACTGAATATTGAGTGATTTTTAATTAACTTTATTTTGTAATGTCGATACAATTGGTTCAAAATTGGTCCAGAAAAGGAAGTTGCTCCAACACAGTGATCGTCGTTTCTAAAAAATTTAATTGTTCCATTTGCTGCATGAACCGCTGTGGCAAATAGAGCATGGAGCAATTTCTTTGTAAAACGAATGGTCCATCATTGAAACCGTTGGAACAACTTTCCTTTCTGGGCCGATTTTGAACCAATTATATCTAAATTATGAAACAAAATTGATTCAGAATCATTTGATATTCGGTTCAAATGGAA
The DNA here is from genome assembly GCA_023014485.1 of Bathynomus jamesi. Taxonomy (NCBI): domain Eukaryota; kingdom Metazoa; phylum Arthropoda; class Malacostraca; order Isopoda; family Cirolanidae; genus Bathynomus; species Bathynomus jamesi. Next base: position 208,020 of record JAJOZX010003669.1, on the reverse strand, counting down.
CACTACATTTTTAGAAACGACGGTTTACAGTATTTTACAGTGGAGAGAGAGAGAGAGAGAGAGAGAGAGAGAGAGAGAGAGAGAGGAGAGAGAGAAAATATAAAATGCGTTGAAGGTGAAATGCTTTAAGGTCGGCAGTCCTGTCACTGGGTTTTTAATGAGTGAGTGTGTATTTGTTCAGAATGTAGGTTTTGGGAATTAAACTTAATTAGTCATAAGTGCCTATTTCAGCGATATAATATAAAAGCATGTCTCATGATCACTTTACGTGCCATCATTATACTTCATTAAATAAAAGAGTTAAATAGTTAAAATGGCATTATTTCGAGATTCCTTTTCATTCCAAAAGCGAGCGTGCTCCGTGTTTCAAGTCTTGGTCACGCACACACACACACACACACACACATATATATATATACATATACACACACACACACACACACACACACACACACATATATATATATATATATATAATATACACACACACACACACACATATATATATATATACATACTTCCATTGCCGTTAAAAAGAATTCAGAAAATCAGCGTAAAACTCCTATTATTACTAGTACCATGGAGAGTCGAACCCCCGACCTCAGTAAAAATTATTGCAAAAAAACGTAGATTAAATAATAACTAAAACAATTAGTGATTATTTTTAAATCACATTGTTTCAATTTTTAAAGATCACAGCCCCGCCGGTTCTTACTTTTATTCCTTTGTACTGTAGAATTGGGTAATAATAATAATTAGGGAGACCCAAAGTTAATAAAGTTAATAATAAGATTAAAAATTTGCTATTAGGTTAATAAAGTTAATATTTTAGTTATGGGTTAATAAAGTTAATAAAGTTAATAATAAGGTTAAAAATTTGCTAGTGTAAGTTAAAACTTTCGTGATGGATTAATAAAATAAAATTAACGAAAATTTGGAGTGAAACTGCGTAAGCAAATTAATGATTTCCAATTCTTTAACATAATATTATAATATGCATTCTGGATTCTTATTTACATGGAGTCTATACATTGATTAATGATGATTATACAAGTTGATTATGCATTATTTCTACATTATTACTCTTTCGTTATTTGTGGACGTAGTATTTTTCGAAGCTTTTCTACATTTGGTAGTTAGGCGCGTATTCGTACAGTATGTGAATACTATGTGAATATTATGTTTTGACTTTTGTTGTTAGAATCAGTTCAGCAGTACCATAAATCACGTGTTCAATTAACTATATTAATTTTGTGGATCAAGTAAAGATAAGCACCCCCCACCTTTTTTAGTTAGCTTTATAAGGCTAACTAACGAAAATATCACGACCTAACCTAACCAATCGTCAAGGGCGTACAGTTGATCTAACGATTGGTTAGGTTAAGTCGTGATATTTTCGTTAGTTACCCTTATAAAGCTAACTAAAAAAGGTTGGGGGTGCTTATCTTTACTTGATCCAATTTTGTTTACCTTTTTGGCAAAATATATAAATTTAAAACATGCCCTAAAACTGCGAAATCAGCTTTTGCGAAAATCCAGGCAATTATTACTAGCCATCCTGATGAATTTGTCCAAACTCCAACAACATAACTAAATAAGTTGGTTAGTAATTTAATAAATAAATGAATGTGATGTGTTTTATTTTAGTATTAAATGTTAATATTTATCCACAAATACGTTGGAAATAAAGAATTTTAGGTTAAATAAAGTTAATAATTTAATTTTTTTTAGGTTAAAATTGGGTCGCCATAATAATAATAATAATAATAATAATAATCGGTCAAGAGGGCCAGAAACTGGCACAGTGTTCAGGCCAACGAGCTAACTCTTATTAATTATTAGCAGTATCATCAGTAGTCGAACCCCGGACCTCAGTGTCGTCACTTCGCTTATAAAATGTCACAACCAAAAAGTGACGTTAACCCGGTATACACTTGGGTATGGAGTGGAGCCTATATACTGTATATTTTCTTCTAATAGTATATACTCGTATTTGGGGGAGTTCTCCCTTGGCCCCGCCTTCCTGCCAAAAAAAAAATCTCGAAAAAAATTTACATAACTGTTTTAAAGCCTTGCTTTTATTCGTTAATACTGGGGTCTTTTTAATATTTTAAATACAGGGTGACTCGGAAGAGTTTGTAAACAGCAATTGAAGAATTACGCTCTTCCTACCACATCGTGATTTTACAACTTTCACGAATTTGTAGTTGTTCCCAAATGTTCACAATCAAATCAAATCGAAACTCGTTATACAGAACTTTGATGATTGCTCCTCCAAACGAGACCACTTTGGTCGCAATAAACCACTTCTACCAGCAAAGATTTTATTTTCAAGTGAAAACTGGTTTCTGAATCACGTGTATATTTGAAATGTCCTCGTTATATTATATATATATATATATGATGAATAAAACCACGAAGGAAAGGAAACACAAAACGGTGCTCAAGCGCTTTCGTCTAATGACACCCTCAGGAACACTGAAATACATAAAAGGTTACGGCCTATATATAGGTTACAGAAAGAGAAAAAAATATAAATAAATAACATACATACACACAAACATATATACATATATATTATATATACATACATATCTACACACATACACATATATATATATATATATATATGCAATAAACGGAGAAGTAAAAATAAAACTTAAAAATTAAGGATTAGAGGATTAACAAAGAGGCATATCGATTTTTAGCACAAGATCAAATGAGTTATAAAATAATACAAATTTATACTGGAGATACGCCCGGGTTTAACACTTGCCTTTTTAGAGTCAAGTTTCGATATATATAAAAATAAATTGAAGATTAAAAGTTAATAAAGTAGCTTACAAGTTTACCAAGATTAAGTGTCCTACCCTTTTTATCTAGATTTGTTTTGAAGGAATTCAAAACAACAGGATCGAGTTGAAAAAGACCTTTGCTTTTGTTGAAGTTAGGGTAGTTGAATAATGGCAGACTCAAGAATATTTCTATTGACAATGTTGCTCGAATGAAATAAAACTGAAGCATTATTCCAATCAATACAGTGGGATAACTCTGACAAATGGACAAAAAGAGCACTGGACAACTGTCCTGTTCTGACGGAATATTGATGCTGTTTTATACGTGTGTGCAAATCCTTTCCCGTCTGACCTATGTAAAAGGAATCACATTGTTTACACCCAATTTTATAGATAATGCCTGAATTATTGGTAGGGCTATTTTTTACTATGATATTTTTCACAATATTGTTATATGAAAATACTACATTAATATCCAAAAGTTTAAGTACATTAGCAATGCCTAAAAGCCCGGGAAAAATGGAAGTACTAAAATATTTTTTGACAAAGTACGAGTGTTATTATTGACACGATAGAAAGTTCGTTTTGCCTTGTTGAGACAAGATTCCATAAACGCAGATGGGTAACACAGATCACTTCCAATACCGTTGATTTTTTCCAATTCGGCATCGATGTATTCCGGACTGGCGATCCTAAGGGCGCGGAGAAACATTGATGAAAAAATGGCCTTCTTAGTGGGGGTGTCATGTCCCGAGTAAAAGTGTACGTAGGACAAGTTGTTTGTTGTTTTCCGATAGATACTAAACTTAAAACCTGGGCTTTTCCTATGTACACGCACATCCAAAAATGGGATCGCCAGTCCGGAATACATCGATGCCGAATTGGAAAAAATCAACGGTATTGGAAGTGATCTGTGTTACCCATCTGCGTTTATGGAATCTTGTCTCAACAAGGCAAAACGAACTTTCTATCGTGTCAATAATAACACTCGCACTTTGTCAAAAAATATTTTAGTACTTCCATTTTTCCCGGGCTTTTTAGGCATTGCTAATGTACTTAAACTTTTGGATATTAATGTAGTACTTTCATATAACAATATTGTGAAAAATATCATAGTAAAAAATAGCCCTACCAATAATTCAGGCATTATCTATAAAATTGGGTGTAAACAATGTGATTCCTTTTACATAGGTCAGACGGGAAAGGATTTGCACACACGTATAAAACAGCATCAATATTCCGTCAGAACAGGACAGTTGTCAGTGCTCTTTTGTCCATTTGTCAGAGTTATCCCACTGTATTGATTGGAATAATGCTTCAGTTTTATTTCATTCGAGCAACATTGTCAATAGAAATATTCTTGAGTCTGCCATTATTCAACTTTCAAATAACTTCAACATAAGCAAAGGTCTTTTTCAACTCGATCCTGTTGTTTTGAATTCCTTCAAAACAAATCTAGATAAAAAGGGTAGGACACTTAATCTTTGGTAAACTTGTAAGCTACTTTATTAACTTTTTTCTTCAATTTATTTTATATATATTGAAACTTGACTCTAAAAAGGCAAAGTGTTAAACCCGGGCTTATCTCCAGTATAAATTTGTATTATTTTTATAATTCATTTGATCTTGTGCTAAAAATCGATATGCCTCTTTGTTAATCCTCTAATCCTTAATTTTTAAGTTTTATTTTTACTTCTCCGTTTATTGCATATATATATATATATGTGTATGTGTGTAGATATGTATGTATATATATATATGTATATATGTTTGTGTGTATGTATGTTATTTATATAATATTTTTTCTCTTTCTGTAACCTATATATAGGCCGTAACCTTTTATGTATTTCAGTGTTCCTGAGGATGTCATTAGACGAAAGCGCTTGAGCACCGTTTTGTGTTTCCTTTCCTTCGTGGTTTTATTCATCATAAATATTTTTCACGTGTTACTTTCGTGAAATAATTTCATATATATATAATATATATATATATATATATATATATATATGGGATGAATTTCACAATTAACACGTGAAATGAATGAATGCTGCAAACCCACAAGGAAAAAAAAAATGATTCCAAGGAATTTGAGCGTAAAGGAACGTAAGGAGCGTAAAGGAATTTGAGCGTAAAAATATCCTTAGCCTACCTTATCATGTTAATTTTCAATATCTCCCGACTTTACTTAAAGCACTTGGCATCACTGTAGTCTTTAAGTATAATAATACTGTTAAATCATGCCTAATAAAGAATAGCCCGGAAAATGGTGTTGGATGTGTGTATTCGATTGGATGTACGGGGCTCCAATAAACCTTAGCCCCCCCGCCCATGGCCTAAAACCCTAAACCATTAGAGGTACAGTAAAACTAAACATACCTTACAAAAGAGAATTATATTATCACTTTATCAACTAGAGTAATTTTAATACCTGCAATAAATAAAGAATTTTATATATTTTTATAATCACTAAAAACTATTTCGATATAAGTAAACATGTAAGCTGCAAATGGGGGGGCTAAGGTTTTTTGGAACCCCTTACACAATGTAACTCAGTATATATCGGCCAAACGGGTAAAACGTTAGATATTAGGGTAAAACAGCATAAATATGCGTGTAGAACAGCTAATAATTCCAATGCTTTGTTTAACCATATGTATAGATGTAATCATAGCATCAAGTGGGATAGTTCTAAAGCGCTTGTTAAAAACAGAGATATAATAGAAGGAAATATTCTAGAATGTGCATTTATTTATTTTAAAAACAATTTCAACAACAGTGCGGGAATGTATAAGATTGACAATATCCTGTTAAAATTCCTTCTGCCTCTCATTAACTCTTGTTAAGTATGTGCTAATTGCTTTGGTTTCCGCTACTTTGTATACATTTATGGGCACCTTGCCTTCTGTCTTCATTCTCTGAGGTGTAGCTCTGAATACAGGAAAGGCCTTGGAATCGTTTTTTCTTTTTCCTTGTGGGTTTGCAGCTATATTATATATATATATATATATATATTATATATATATATATATATATATATTGCGACTCCGTGGTGTAGTGGTTAGTATATGCTGACTGACCATCGGCTCCGGGTTCGATTCCCGGCTAGAGCAGGCGATACTAAGCTCATCTCTATTCATCCTTCCATACAAATAAAATGGTTGGTAGGAAAATGGTGATCATGTATATATATATATATATATATAATTTCGCAAAAAGAAAGTCGAAAAACTATGCGACTATCGGGCCTTTAAAAAATGAGAATAGTGATTTATCTGATGATCTAACAGAAGTAGCTGAAATATTAAAAGCTCAGTATGAATCATCTTTCAGTATCCCAAAAACTGACAAACTGATATGCGATAGAAACGCGTTCTTTGAAGAAGAACCACAAGGGGAAAGTATAATGGATTTCGACTTTACGACGGAGGATATTGCACAAGTCATAGGGAAACTAAAAACACACTCAGCGGCAGGACCGGATAAATGGAATGCCACACTGATCAAAAACTGCAAGAATGCAATCGCTGAGCCCCTATACTGGATATGGAGACGATCATTAAACACGGGAGAAATACCGGGCATCCTGAAGAGCACGAACATCGTCCCAATATATAAAGGAGGAGATCGATCCGAGGCCAAAAACTATAGGCCAGTGTCGCTTACATCTCATCTCACCAAAATATTTGAAAGAATTGTTAGACAGAAAATCTATGACTTTTTGGAAACTCAGAAAAAATTCAATGATAACCAACACGGGTTTCGGTCAGGCAGATCATGCCTGTCACAACTAATGGAACACTACAACAACATTATTGATTCACTTGAAAGTAATGAAAACTATGATGTACTATACACAGACTTTGCTAAAGCGTTCGACAAGTGTGACCATGGAATCATAATACATAAACTGAAATATATGGGAATAACAAGAAAAGTAGGGAAATGGATATATAATTTCCTTAGTGAGCGGAGGCAAGTCGTTACAGTACAAGGAGTATCTTCATCAGAATCAGAGGTCCTCAGCTCAGTACCACAAGGAACGTATTAGCTCCACTACTCTTCATAATCATGCTAACTGACATAGATGAGGACGTTACCAGAGACAGCACAGTAACATCCTTTGCAGATGACACAAAGATCAGTAGAAAAATACGAAAACCAGAAGACATAGGATCTCTACAAACCGACATAAACAAAATTTACAAGTGGACGGAAGACAACAATATGAAGTTTAACACCGAGAAATTTCAGCTATTACGGTACGGAAAAGAGAAGACCTAAAGTCCATGGAATATTATACCCCAAATGGACAGGAAGTCCAGAGAAATTCCAGAGCAAAAGATTTAGGGGTTGTAATGACAGATGATGCGAAATTTGAAACACAAAATAAGATAGCAGTAAACAGAGCAAAGAAATAACGGGTCTGATATTGAGAACTTTTAAACGAAGGGATAGGAATGTAATGATCCCCCTACTGAAAACCCTGATAATACCCAAACTGGAATACTGCTCGGTCCTAACATCCCCATATAAAAAAGAAGACATTAGACAGCTGGAGGGGATTCAAAGAAGTTTCACAGCCAAGATCAATGGGTGCAAAGAACTAAATTACTGGGAAAGGTTACGAGAACTAAACCTATATTCACTGGAAAGGAGAAGAGAGAGATACACCATTATTTACACTTGGAAAATAATGGAGAAACTAGTCCCTAATCTTACTCTGAATCCCATAACTCCCCAAACAACGGTGGAAGGTAGAAACGGTAGACTGTGTCGTATTCCCAAATTGAAGGCGAGACAGGGAACATCCTTAACCCTGAAAGAAAATAGTTTTGTAGTGAGAGGACCAAAACTATTTAATCAGCTGCCCAAAGACCTAAGAAACATGAAGGGAGTTGCAGTGGAAATCTTCAAAAGAAGACTTGACGCCTGGCTCAGAACAATCCCCGATGAGCCAGGCATACCTGGCTATGTGAGGTGGAGAGCGCAAGAATCCAACTCACTACTTCACCAGGCCAACTCGAGAGGAGGGGCGACACGCTTGACCTTCGCGAAATGAGAAATCATCACGTGGAACCTTTGTAAGGTTGTAAGGTATATATATATATATTATAGTGTCCCAATTTTTTTTGTTCCTGATGTTTGTCATGCACACCCCCTAATTTCTTCCACTTGTGAAAACATGCCAGCAAGATGAATTTCATTCGTGTTCTTTAATTTTAAGGGTCCCTCAAACCATGTGTTACTATTGCTGAACGGCTACTCTCTACCTTACACTAATTGTAGCATATTTCTTTTCAGGTTATGGATACAAGAAAGCAGGAGACTGTGTGGTTGGTGGGGGTGTTGCGAAATGAACCCCTGGAAACGCTGTGTCAACTCCCGACAGTGGGAGATGTTCTTCAACGTCTGTTGTTCTTCACTCGGAAAAAAAAAACGTCCACGGCGGAAGTTGCCAATGTGGTAGCTGATGAGGTTATGGCGTGTGGGCTCAGGCATCTATTCCAACCTCCCACAAGCCCAAGTGCGTCGAGAGGATCAAGGCCCTCTCCACGGACTACGAGAAGGTTGCCAGAAACTGAAACCGTGGGGGAGAGAAGCAACTGGAGTGGGAAAAGGGATTCCAAACCAACCTGAATACACTGTTCGAAACAGCTCATGCCAATGCCATGAAACTCATCAAAGTCCCCGAAGATCGAGACTTTCTGAATGACCAGCGAACCGTGCGGAAGATGTACATTGGAGGAGAGGACCTGGAGTTTGCTCGCAGGGCAGCGGAGTGGGAGAAACGCCGAGCAGCTGAAGAGAAGAGGAAGAAGAAAAGCTGCGAAGAGATGGACTCACTGCAAGCAAAAGGAACAGTGAAAAGTGGGTCTTCTTCTTCTTTGGAGTCCATGGCCGAAGCATCCAATGATGATGTCCAATATTCCTCTCCTGGTCCTTCGGCTCCTCGATCCGCTCCCAAGGACGGCAAGTGTCGGCAAGGAGGATCATCCAATATCCCAATTTTGCTGCAGCCCTGGATCGAACTGGAACCTCAGTACGCCAAGCGATGCACATTTGGCTCCAGCACTCGCTGCCGCAGGAGTTGAGTTATCCTCGGTCACCTTGTCCAAATCAAGTCTTCACCGTTCATGGCAGAAGTCGAGGAAGAATTTGGCAGCCGGAATCAAGACCAGTTCAATCCTGATACGCCGCTTGTCATCCACTTTGATGGCAAACTCCTCCCTGATTCAGATGGAGGGAAATCGGATCGCATACCAGTGCTGGTCAGCGGGAAGAATCTTGAGAAGTTGTTGGCGATCCCAAAAAATGACAGCACGGACAGCGGATGGCTGGAGCTGTTCTGAAGGTGCTGGACGATTGGCCACAAGTTCAACCATGGATTGCCGGTCTCTGCTTCGACACAACAGCGGCGAATACCGGTATTCACAGCGGCGCTTGTACGATTATCCAGGACCAAATGGACCACCGCGTTCTTTTCCTGGCTTGCAGACACCACATGATGGAATTGGTAATCACCTCAGTCTTTGACCTGTTCTTCAGATCTTCTGGCCCCAAAATTGCGCTGTTCGCTCGCTTCAAATCCCAATGGGAGTTTATCGACCAGAAGCAGGCTTCTCCGTTCAATGGCGATGGCCCAAGCGACATCCTTTTGGAATGGGTGGCGTTGAAAAAAGAGCAGATTGTCCACTTCATTGAAGACCAGCTTGAAGTTGGCCACCCAAGAGACGATTACCGGGAGTTCCTGATCCTCGCTCTGGTCTTCCTCGATGGTCATGGCAAACGAGATCTCCGGTACAATCGTCCTGGAGCATACCACCGGGCCAGGTGGATGGCCAAAGGCATTTACTGTCTTAAGATGTTCATCTTCCGAAGCCAATTCCACCTGACCGCTCACGAGGTCCGGTCACTACGCAGGATAAACGTCTTTGCCATCACCATCTACCTCCAGAGGTGGTTCGAGGCTCCATTGACAGCGGATGCGCCCGTCAATGACCTAGAGCTGTTGGAGGACCTAGAGCGGTACAAGGCGGTGGATCATGATGCAGGTACCGCCGCATTGACGAAATTCCGGGGCCACCTCTGGTACCTAAGCGAAGATTTAGCCGGACTCGCTATGTTCTCCTCCAAAACCACCGATGCAGAGAAGATGGCATGCTCCAAAACCTGCACAAGAAGACCGAAAACCCAAAAGATCTGCGTCGGCTGGAGGGAAAGAGTGTCTTGACCGTGAGACGGTCGGATTTGAGCACCTTGGTCACGAAAAGGACTCAAAACCTTTTTCATTACCTGAAGCTGCCAGTTCCAAAAACCCCCAAAGATCTCGAAGGATGTGCACCATCGTTGAAGTCTGTGAACGACGCGGCAGAACGGGCGGTGAAACTGGCGGAAGATTTCAACGAGGGCCTGACAAAAAATGAGGAACGGCAGCTCGTGTACCAAGTCGTCGAATACCACCGCCAGCAGTTCCCCTCAGCAGACAAAAAGATCCTCTGTCCCCCGAAATGAAATGTGCCATTAGGAAGAATTTCCATTTCCTTTAATTTAGTCATTAGAAAGAATTTACATTTCATTCTTCCATTCTAGAATGATTAATGCTGAGCATTTACGTTTGTTCATATAGGGTCGAATAAACAAGGTCAATGAGGGACCCTTCCCCTCCTAATAGGCCAATGAAATTTCGCCCATTTTTTCCTTTCTTCAAGTGTAATTAATTAAAGGGGTGTGCGATTTGACTCTTGCAAATTTGTATTTTCACATGTGAGGCTGGGACACCCTAATATATATATATATATATATACTCTCACCATTTATCTACCAACCATTTTATTTATATATATATATATATATATATATATATATATAATTATATATATATATATATATGTATAGAAACGACGTAAGTATAGAGGAGTGTTCTGCACACGAGGAAGAGAAATAACGAACAAATGAAAAATGAGGTGACCGCCCGGGAATCGAACCCAGGACCTTCCGATTGCCGGTCAGACATGCAATCGGAAGGTCCTGGGTTCGATTCCCGGGCGGTCCATTTTTCATTTGTTCGTTATTTCTCTTCCTCGTGTGCAGAACACTCCTCTATACTTACGTCGTTTCTATACATTAATATACTGCGTGGTCATTGCAGTTATATATATATATAATATATATATATATGAAAATTATTTCACGAAAGTAACACATGAAAAATATTTATGATGAATAAAACCACGAAGGAAAGGAAACACAGAATGGTGCTCAAGCGCTTTCGTCTAATGAGGATGTCATTAGACGAAAGCGCTTGAGCACCATTCTGTGTTTCCTTTCCTTCGAGGTTTTATTCATATATATATATAATATATATATATATATATCAAAAATTATAACACGTTATCTATAATTACATCGTCTTAACCACTTCATATCAAATTTAAGACGGTAATTAACTTTATTAACAAAACACACATTTACAGGCCAAATTAATTGAAGAAGAATCTAAATTAATTATTTTTTTCCCCAACAGTACATATAGAAATTATTTTAGTATCTAGTACAGGGTGATCATAAAAGTCTGGATGGTTTTTTTTAAAACGTTATAACTTTTTAACGATTATCTCAAATTAAGTTAGATTAACCCCTCATGCAAAGTACAGTTTATTGATGTTTTTTTCATACATTTCAATGCAATTCGATGTGAGTTCCGTGGGTATTACGGCAGGGTATTATCCCATTATTCCCATTTCATTCCTCCCTAAGGGGGAGAAATCCGTGAGTTACCGTACAATCTTGCAGGAGGTAATTTTCAAATTGATCTATTTCCAGTTCATACCATTCACATTCTTATCCACGGCTTTCGCATTTTCGGAGGCTAGGTTAGGTTAGGTTAGGTTAGGTTAGGTTAGGTTAGGAATAGGATAAGCTCATTTAGGTTAGCAAATATTAACCCTTTACTGCTGGAAGTTTTTTGTAGAGTTAAATCACAAATGCGTATATTTGAAACGTTACCATTTCGTCCCTTTCGGCGGTAAAGGGTTGACCATTTGGCGCCTTTACAACGAATGCGAATAGGAATGACATTCTTTCTCAAATGAAGAGAGGCTTTTCTCAAATGCGGATTTCTCACTTTGTGGATTCCCACTCGTGGACCTCGAATGAGAATGATACCGAGTGGGAAGTAATCGTACGGCAGATGTCAAGGCGATGCCCTACTTCTGCCCTCACTCGGCTCCCCATTACTGGAATGACGGTTTTAATTGAAGCAGAGACTCAGCATTTCGCTTCACATAGATTTTCCAGTTTTGAGAGATAGACAATACTCGTAAAGTGTACAAAACAACAACAACAATAGTAAATTGACTGTTAAGTGGAAGTGTAACTTAATTATATACACCCTGTACTTTAATATAAAATGAACGTTATTACATTTAAAGAAATTCTTATTTTATATATTAAATTTAACGTTATCGATTTCATGAAATATGTCTCCAAATTTATTTGAAAATTCGAGAATGGAAATATGACGTAGATAAATAAATTAAATTATTTATAGATAATTAATTTTATATATATATATATATATCAGCAGAAAAATCAGTGATGCAAAAGAGGTGAAGGCCTTGCAGAGAGACACGAACAGATTATATGATACAAATGGTCAGAAGAGAACATGTCATTGAACATCGAGAAATTTCAGCTCTTGAGATATGGTAGAAATGAGGAACTTAAATAGACTGTATATTATGCTCCAGATAGATAGGAAATTCAGAGAAGCACGAAAGCGATAGACTTGGTTGTTATAATGACTGATGATGCGAAATTCGAGACACAAAATTAGATAGCGATAAATAGAAAAAAGAGTCGCGGGACAGGTACTGAGAACGTTCAAAAGAAGGGACAAGATAGTAATGATTCCCCTGTTGAAAACACTGATCATACCAAAATTTGAATACTGTTCAGTCTTGACGTCCTCATACAAGAAGGTAAGAAATTAATAAACTAGAAGATATTCAGAGACATTTCACACCCAAGATCGATGGCTGCGAAACACTCAACTACTGGAAAGAATACGTAAACTAAGTCTGTACTCCTTAGAAAGAAGGGAGAGGTACACCATAATATATACCATACATGGAAAATGATCGAAGAAGTGGTACCAAACCTCAAACTAAACCCAATTACCATCCAAACAACGCTGGAAAATAGGAAAGGCAGAATGTGTAGTGTT
>JAJOZX010003669.1:185000-190000 GCA_023014485.1 Bathynomus jamesi | reverse complement strand
TGATAACAACGAACAGTTGAGGGGAAGTTCGTTGGCGTCCTTATATGTCCTATGTATGATATGGATATATATGTCGAAAATTTATTGGCGATATTTTGGATGCTGAGTGTTGGAAGATTTAGAGTACGCTTCTCATGTGTGGGATAGCTAGACCCACACAGGTCTACTTGATGAGGTATAATCAAGGCTTTTCGTCTCAACATTTTTCCGCCTCTTACTGACGGTCTTTAATCCCTCTCTCTCTTCGCCGTAATGTTGCGTCACTCTCTCTTTGCTATCGCTATTATAACGGACACTGCTGTTCTGAACTCTTCAACTGCATGCTTCCTCCTTTAAGGAGAGCATGCAGTGCCAGACTTTCGACACATTCTCACTCCTTTTCTGTCCAACTCCCTCTCGTAAAGGTTAATTGGCATTCTCAATCTTTCATCTACTCCACCTTTCAACCCTGGAACAATCTTCCTCAGCCCATCTTTCCCCCTGTCTACGACCTCTAATCTTTAAAACGAAGAGTGTCCAGGCAACTCGAGAAACTATGAACCATGATTTCGGCTCTCTCCTTCTCCTTCTATTGGGGGGGAGGGTGGCATTCTTACGGGCATGCGTCCTTGGGCCCTACTTCTTGCACAAAAAAAATGACACGTGTTTTTCACAAATGAAAGGTTTTATAACGGTAAAATCTAAGCCATTTTGTAACAACTAATTTTTCTCATTTTTTGTCAAGAAACACACTCTTTCTCTCCTTCGATATATATATATATATTATATATATATAATATATATATATATACACACAACTCTACAAACCTTCGAGGTAATTATTCACCTGTTACTAACTCCATTTGATGTGGGGCTTTATTGAGATATTACCTCTTAATCCTATTGTAACAGGTTATTACTATACATGCTTCGTTGCCAAGGTCATTCTGCATATATCTCCTATGTGTCTGCAATCAATAATTTCAATCAATCAGAATAAACTGCGTCTTATTGTACGGTTGCCATGATTTATAATATCCTATTCAATTTAAATTTTATTTAAACAGGAAATGGAAGGAATTGTAGGTTTTTTTGAATAGTTTAAGGATATATTCAATTATAAATGCGCAAGCTGGTCCAACATTTGTGTAAATTTTCGTCCGTGACCATTTTTTACCTAGTAGATCGAACAGGTTATATATTATGTGTTTTATATTTTCATATTATATTATCAATCACTTTCGCTTGTGTTAAAGTAAGTGGGAAAGGTGTGTGGGTGTGTGGGGGGGGGGGTTCTATAAGGTAGTTTAGAGAAAGCGTTTCTTTTACCGTATACAATGATTATTTTTTCGAATTTCACCCGCGTTACGATTTTAATTAAAAACCTCTAACTCAAATAAGCCTTCCTTTATGCTTCCTCAGCCTTTACACACTCCCTGATTTATTTTAGGTTAGGTTGGATTAAGTTAGGTTAATCTAACCTAACCTAACCAAGCGTAACCTAACCTCAGAAAAGTAGTTCGTACATGAAATTATAATAAATTATAATAAATTATTAAATTATAATAAATGTTTAAATTGGTGGCCTTCCACTTGGAGACACTTTCTGATGCGTTGAATGCATGATGTTTGAACATTCCTTAACACATTGGTACTGATTTTGGCACACTCAGATGTGATTTTATTCTTTAGAGAACGTATGGTTCTGGGTCGATGAGCATAGACTACCGACTTGAGATGGCCCCACAAGAAAAAATCAAGAGGCCCTTGCCGTCCGATCCACTTGCTTGGGAATATTTCATCTAAAGAGCTCCGGACGATGGTTGCGAAATATGGTGGTGCACCATCCTGCTGAAACCACATCTCCGCCCGTTCTGCCAATGGAATGTCGTCCAGTATGGCATTAGAAATGTTTGCAGCATATGCAGATATATTTCACCTGTTACATTGCCGTCGAAAAAGTACGGACCAATTAACCGATCCCCCCAGAGCGCAACCCACACCATAATTCGTGGCTCGAATTGCGCATGTCCTTCTTCCATCCAGTGGAGTTCTCATTAGCCCAATAGCATGCATTAGGCCTATTAACACGACCGCTGAGGTGAAATATTGCTTCGTCGCTGAACATGATCCTTCGTTGAAGCTGTCGATGTTGTAGAAACCACTGGCAGAACTCTACACGACGGTCTGTGTCGTCACCGTGCAATTCCTGAACGAGTGGACTTTGTAGGGGTGAAAACGATTTGTTGTAAGAATTGTTAAATGGATCTTCTGGAGAAACCCGTTTTCTGGGATAAGTTTCTTAAGGACTTACGTGGGCTGTTTTCGAGGTGATTGGGTACCGTTAGTGACGTTGCTGCATCGGTTGAACTTTTTGGCCGGCCACTACGCGGCCGATCATGAACACTTCCCGTTTCTTTGAAGCGAGTGAACAGTTTTCCAACTGATGCCTGAACAACTGGCGGCCTCTCAGGGTGTTTGTCATTAAAAGCAGTAGCAACTGATCGGTGTGTGTTACCACACCTTGCACACATTAAAACTATCTCCACCCGTTCATCTATTGTAAATTTCTGTGCCATAGGTTCAACAACAAATTTGAAAAGAACAAAACATATTAAAACGCAAATTATTAAAATGTGCCTATGGTTCCTGACTTTTGCGCCACCTTATATACAGTATATATACACACACACACACACACATATATATATATATATATATATATATATATATATATATATATATATATATATATATATATATATATATAATTTTTAATATTTTGGGGTTTCCTTATAATGGAAGTGTTTTCAGTTGTCCTAAAACGAAATTCAGTCGTTAACAAGTCCTGAGTTCAGAAAATTTTGAGTCTTTCCGAAACTGTTTAAAGGATTCATCTGTGTAAATACATCATTAGCGATGAAGAAGAAGAGAAAGAAGAAGAAGGGGAGAGAGAGAGAAAGAGAGGAGAGAGAGAGAGAGAGAGAGAGAGAGAGAGAGAGAGAGAGAGAGAGAGGAAACAAGAACATAGAACTGGAGAGAAGCTACTAGTCCTTAAACAGGCGTCTCCACGCCATGTATATACAGTCTAATGACATTTCATCGACCAGGACTTTTTTAATGGGGAAGTGGGGGGTGGGGGGTAGATAGGTAAGTGACGTTAGGTCAGGCGGGGGTTAGGTTAAAGTTACTTGGTTGTCGATGAAATTTTTCTTCGACGAAATGCCTGCAGTTGTAAGTGAAGCGATGCCAATATTTATCAGGTCCACAGACTGTAAGAAAGACTGTAGGAAAAGACTGTAAGAAATTTCCTCTTGAAGGGCGCAGAAGGAACAGAAAGAGGCTATTATTCTCGCTTCACTCTCACACGTGGCACTATGGCACTGGAAGGGGATGGATTGATTTTCTCGATTGAAATTCATTACAGGAATAACTGAGTTTTCCCATATAAAACCATTTATTGTAAAAATTATAAACGTCAAACTTCTATAAATTCTATAAGTTTTCTATATTTTAAGCTATATATAATTCGTACACACACACACACACCACACACACACACACACACACACATACATATATATATATATAAGATGCAAAATAGGCGTGATACGTGTACAGAGTGACGGTAATTACTTTTTGGTTGGTTTAAAAGGATACAATTAAAATTCCTTCCTATCTTTAACTTGACAATTCATTTGAATTCTTATTTAATGAACGCGACAAAGAATTGATTTATGGTTTAAAGGGATCTCTTTACCTTTAAAAAGAAAAAATTATATATATATATATATATATATATATATATATATATATTTAAAGAAAGCTATGTTTATATAGTTTTAGCAACGATGGAGATATAAAAGGCTTTGCAAGTTTAACTCTTTGCGGCACACACGCAAAATTTTTTATTTTATTTTATATTTTATTAATTTTTTATTTTTATATTTTATTTCATGCATTAATCTTGTTACAATTTGACGGGTGGAAAAGGAGTATATGTGGTGGTTTTAGGATGAAGTTAGGATTGAAAAGGTGGTTTTATTTTTAAACCACGGTGCCTGAAGAGGTGGTTTTATTTTTGAACCACTGTGCCTGAAAAGGTGATTTTATTTTTAAACCACTGTGCCTGAAAAGGTGGTTTTATTCTTAAACCACTGTGCCTGAAAAGGTGGTTTTATTCTTAAACCACTGTGACAGAAAAGGTGGTTTTATTCTTAAACCACTGTGCCTGAAAATGTGGTTTTATTCTTAAACCACTGTGCCTGAAAAGGTGATTTTATTCTTAAACCACTGTGCCTGAAAAGGTGGTTTTATTCTTAACCCACTGTGCCTGAAAAGGTGGTTTTATTCTTAAACCACTGTGCCTGAAAAGGTGGTTTTATTCTTAAACCACTGTGCCTGAAAAGGTGGTTTTATTCTTAAACCACTGTGCCTGAAAAGGTGGTTTTATTCTTAAACCACTGTGCCTGAAAAGGTGGTTTTATTCTTAAACCACTGTGCCTGGAAAGGTGGTTTTATTCTTAAACCACTGTGCCTGAAAAGGTGGTTTTATTCTTAAACCACTGTATTGAAAAGGTGGTTTTATTCTTAAACCACTGTGCCTGAAAGGTGGTTTTATTCTTAAACCACTGTCCCTGGAAAGGTGGTTTTATTCTTAAACCACTGTGCCTGAAAAGGTGGTTTTATTCTTAAACCACTGTATCTGAAAAGGTGGTTTTATTCTTAAACCACTGTGCCTGAAAAGGTGGTTTTATTCTTAAACCACGGTGCCTGAAAAGGTGGTTTTATTCTTAAACCACTGTGCCTGAAAAGGTGGTTTTATTCTTAAACCACTGTGCCTGAAAAGGTGGTTTTATTCTTAAACCACGGTGCCTGAAAAGGTGGTTTTATTCTTAAACCACTGTGCCTGAAAAGGTGGTTTTATTCTTAAACCACTGTATCTGAAAAGGTGGTTTTATTCTTAAACCACTGTGCCTGAAAAGGTGGTTTTATTCTTAAACCACTGTGCCTGGAAAGGT
>JAJOZX010003669.1:112500-180000 GCA_023014485.1 Bathynomus jamesi | reverse complement strand
TTTTATTTTTACTTCTCTGTTTATTGCATATATATATATATATATATATATATATATATATATATATATATTATATGTGTATGTATGTGTATATATAGATATGTATGTATATATATATATATATATATATATGTGTGTGTGTGTGTATATGCGCAAAGATATAGACAAAATCGAAAGAGTTCAAAGACGAGCAACTAAGATGATTCCGTCGCTTAGGTCAAAGTCGTACGAGGATAGGCTTAAGGAGTTAAAATTGACAACACTCGAGACCAGGAGGTTAAGGGGTGATCTAATTCAGGTTTTCAAAATTATGAATGGGTTCGATAACGTAGATAGAGATAGCTTTTTCGAAATATCTCAATATAATAGGACTAGAAATAACGGGTGTAAGTTGACAAGTAGAAGGTTCGAGACAGCAGTTGCGAAAAACTTTTTTACGCATAATAGTAAATAGCTGGAATAGTTTGCCGGTGGAAGTAATTAGTAGCACGTCTATAAACATGTTTAAAAATCGATTAGACGCATATGTTGAGAGAAAGGGTATAGTTTAAGGTAGTAAAATTAAGGCTTTCTGGGGATAGATCCCACAGCTCAACACAAGTGTTGTGGGATATAGGGAGGCAGCGTCTTGGGTTAGGGGATACTCTCTGTCCTTACACACCCCATTTAAAGAGATTCCTCTGCCGAGCGGTGCCCCCCATAGTACTGTGAGGTATTGAAAAACTCATGATCTTCACTTGCCCCACAAACACCTTTAAATGGAGACCCAAAATGGGTGCACACACATTTCTACATTACTGTACAGTCTTTACAGCCACACCTACTCTTTTTCTCGTAAGTGTATATATTGTAATGTATATGATTGTAAATTTTGACTTGGTCCGCTATCGACATGGACCGTGACTTGATGGATACCGTAATGAAATTGACTGGATTCTTTGGATCCGATATATTTGCATGTCCTTTATAAATAGATATAGAGTGTAACATATTTGTGGATAGTAGTCTATTATGACTTGATCCTCTGGATCAGAGATTCTATCTTTAGTTTTAAATCGATAATTAATTAGTTTTAAATTGATAATTATTTAGTTTCGTAAAAATTGGTCGTTGCCAATTTACCGGCAGTTTTTACATAAATTTCTTATGTTCTTGTGGTTCGGAACCCACGTAAAATTGTAGGTCCCCTCCGCCACCACGGAGGACATACACAATACACGAACACAGTTAGGTAGACCAGCCATGAGTGGATCCTAGGGTCTTTGTTGGTCTGAAACATTATAACATTATAACATTATATATATATATATATATATTATATATATATATATATATATATATATATATATATATACAGTACGTTGAAAAAACCGTTTGACAAATTGATAAATGGAAAACTGTTTTCGTAATCAATCCATTTTCCTTTACCGTAGAAATGTCTTAAATTTAGAATTGAGAAAGACGGTTTTCCCATTAGAAAAAAAAAAGTCTTTTTTTTATTATTTAATTTTAAGAAAATTTGTAGTATATATATATTGTAGTATATTGTAATACACACACACACACACACACTGTATATATGTGTGTGTGTGTTAGTGAATGTCCCTGACAATCAATGTATTTTATTTTGTACATATATTGTGTAACAGGCATGAACTGATCTACAGTTTAATAGCTTAAACCGTAGATTTAATAGATTAAACTTTTAATTTATGGTAAAATGTTTTAATAATATACATTCATAATAAGAAGTGGGAGTGTGGGAGTGCCAGAAACTGCCACAGTGCCAAATGAGTGTTGTCCATTGCGTTGTCTCCCGTATTGTTACTCTTACCAATGCAATCAGTTGTCGAGCCCCCGACCTCTGCAGTGCCTTTGCTTCACTTGTAAGGAAACGGTATTACCTACTGAGCTACGTGCGCTGGCTACATACAGGGTGTCTCAGAAATTCTGCCCCCATAGTGTACAACATCAAATTAACCTTTGGGGGCTGGATTTCTGGGACAGCCTGTATACTCAACGGAGTGACTCTTACGAGTAAATTTAAATTCACGTCCACAGATAAACGATAAAGGGTTTTAACTTAGAGTAATGTCTGTTTATAAGCTCCGAAATAATATATTTTTTGAAAAAAGTCTTGATGGACATTAATTTCTGAATGATACTGTAAAGAATAGCAAAAGATTTCACTAAACATTTGAATTTGTGACATCTTTCTAGTAATTTATTATTAATTATTAATTATTTATCACTAATCTCTAGATTTTTCATTAATTATTTTGATGAACACTGAAGTAGATGTTTCGTTAAACACACGTTTCGTTAAAACACCTGGTTTTTATATCAAGCTAAATGTTTTAACTATTTAGATTTGTTCCAACAAAAATTTGGCAGTTAAGGAAAGAGACGAAAAAAATAACTATTTTTTATAAATGGAAAAATTGTCAAATCGTTTTTTTAGGGGGGAGTTCCAGAAAGTGGGGACAACTCTAATTAGTTAAAATATTTCGTCTACTATAAGACGAAGTGTTTATGGGAATATCTACTCCAATGTCCAGCAAAATAATTATTAACTGTAAATATATCTACTTCACACACACACACACACACACACACACACACACACACAAGGGCAACAAGCTTGACCTTCGTGAAGTGAGGAATCATCGCACGGAACATTTGAAAAGTTGAAAGGTATAATACAGTTGATTAAAAAAATACTGTGATAAAATTCATTGTTTTTAAAGACATTTATCAGCAAAAAACATGAAGTTTCAGGAGAGGACATTTGAACCGACTCTATATATTTTCTAGAGATGTGTCAGTTATATATAAGCTTTCTACACATTCAAACTCTGGAAACACATTGAAATATCTCGTAAAAGCGGTAAAAGCATTTCGGAGGAGGAGATTGTAGACACTAATCGACCAGGAAAGTACTCCGGGGGAGACATTAGGCAGGAGTCGGAGAGTGTTGGAACTCCCGTTTCTCCTGTCACTTTCCTCCTTAGCTGATCTTTTACCTTGTCTTATTTACCCTGTGAGCAGTCCAGAATGCTCTCAATCACACGCTTCTCCCTCTATTCCTCGCTACACATACATGCATTTTACACACTTCACAGTCTTTTCGAATTTAAAAAAAGCAGCGTTTTTAAGAACCTTGAAGACCTTGATTTCGGCCCTCTCCTTCTCCTTCTGTGGAGGCTGCATTTTTTGCGGACGTTCGCCCTTGGCTCCCTTCTTCCTGCAAAAAAAATTCTTTGAAGTAGTTGGTTGGAAAAAACTGGAAGAAAATGGATGTGGCATCAGTTACTTTAGTAATCAGTGGTACAATGTGCTTCAAAGGTGCTCTGTTTTACTATTATTTTGGGTGTAACAGTTTGGCCTAATTGGAATGTGAATATATATATATATAGAGAGAGAGAACACACACACACACACACACTGTGTATATATATATATTATTTATTGTATAATGGATGTATATTTCATTATTGGGGTTTCTTCTTGAGAAAGGTAACAGACTGGGGTTTTTATTCCACATATATCTATATGCATATACCTATACATTTCTAATCTTTCATTACTTAATAACCAATAGATATTGCATATTAAAACCGTTCTTTAACCATTTCATACTTAAAGCAATAACTTCTAATTTCGTAGAAATTAGGAAAATACGATTCCTACCAATAACCCTTAGTCTAGTTAGGCAGTAGAAGGCTTTACTAGGCTATATTCTTTAAGAAAAGCTAAGTCTTGACGAGGGTCCTTAAGGACCTGGTCTACACGGGACAATGTGACTGAACCGTCAAACAATGATGCCGCGTTTGCAGCTTGAATAGAAAATCAAGATCGTTGAGTGGTTTCATGTGACAAATTCTGTGACGCAGGTGCAGAGGAACTTTTGCAAAGAATATGGATGCAGCGATATACCCAACAGAAAGGCAATATCACGAATTGTTAGAAAATTTCAAATAAAAGGAAATGTAAGCAATCAACATTAGAGTAATACTGTAGTGGTAGGTGACGATCCACAAGAACTGTGCAACACATAAATATGATTCATGAAATTATTGCGCGAGGTCCGCAAAAGTCAATTCGACGTTTGTCAGCAGAAGTGAGTATTTTACGAACATCTGTGCATTGTATACTTTGTACCGTCTGTTTTCGCTGAGAATCGAACGCGGGGCCGCTGAACTCGTAGTCAACGATGCTAACCAAAACGCCACTACATATACAGTATATATATATATATATATATATATATATATATAAAACTCCACAAGATAATTATCAAGTATATTCATGCAATACGCAAGAAGTAATAAGTGAGTTTGTAATTCAAATTATGGAATTAAATCAGCGACAGAAGGTAATTACTTTTAAGACACGTCTTGCAACGCCTTGTAACACGTGACATCTATCCATCTTACACGTTAATTACAAGTCGTTCGTCCGGTGCTCAAAACAAGCGCGAAACAGGAACGACAAAGGGCTTGATTTGGCTTTTATGCGAATCTTATACCAACCAAAATTGCACCGTTCCTCTATTTACAAAATAAATCACGAAAGTTAACTCATTAAGGAAGTAGGGAAATGACTCTCTCTCTCTCTCTCTCTCTCTCTCTCTCTCTCTCTCTCTCTCTCTCTCTTTGCAAAGGAGATTAAACAAACCAACCATTACCTTCAGAAGTTGTGAACAGTTCCTCTGTGGATCATTTCAAGAAAAGGTTAGACCAAATCTTGCGCACTATTTGAGGGTGTAGAAAATTTTCCCTGGCAACCGTTGCCATTTGTACCTCCTCGATATGGGCCGCAAGGCCTTTTGAGGTACTTCTTTTCCTTGCAACTCCTTGTAACTCTCTCTCTCTCTCACTTTCGCTTTCTGTCTTTCTGTTTGTTTTTCTATCAGGAATCTATCTATCTCTCTATTTCTCTATCTAGCTGCCTATGTGTTTATCTATATATATCTATGTGTGTGTGTGTTCAAAGTTATTTATACTTCTTTATTTTGTTTTAAAATCGTTCCCCTCTTCAAGTAACTGTTTCTCCCTTCCTAAATCCTTCTTCATTTTTCTTTGTTTACATGTTCCTGACATTTCTTTTAATTTTTTACCCTCTTTATATTTAATTCATTTCTTTGCATTTCATTCCGAAATATATTCCCGTTTTGTATCTATTTACGAAGTCTATTTTTTACTGTACCTTCGTCCGCGTGAGGAACAGGACGGAGGTATTGGTTCGGCCATGTGTGTGTGTGTGTGTGTTAATCCATTCGTGTGTCCGTTCATCTGCAAGATAACTCTCGAAACGGTCCAACTGTAGTGAAAGTTTTGGGGAAGGAGTTTTGCATCTGCTGATGTCATCCTAATCATGATATTTCTCTCGTTTAATGTGGAATTCGAACCAGGACCCATCACGGGTCCTCGCCCGGACTCGATCTCACGACCTCCCGACCAGCAACCCAACGTCTTAACCACTTGGCTACCTTATTTATTCACCAACCAACTCTTTATACGGAGAGATGAACAACTAGGTGAACTCAGCGCCACCTGCCATCGCCAGGAATCGAACCCAGGCCGGTGGATTACCTTTAATGTATATAAACGTTACATTGGTATTACAACATGATATAATTTCTGTCTCTCTGTCTCTGTCTCTTCTCTCTCTCTCTCTCTCTCTCTCTCATATATATATATATATACACCCTACTAGTGAGTACTAAAATCTATTAGAAGAGAAAATAAAGTTTTGGAAAAATCATAAAATATTTCAGAAAATCATCGGAGCAAGAAAATTTTGAAGTAAAATATTTTTTTTTTTCAAAATTTTATTGAAAGATAAAACAAAAGAGGAGAAAGAAAAAGATTGTACGGAAAACGACGTAGAAACCCCGCCCCCCCTTAAATTCACAATGTTATTCTTTTGTTTTTTAATGATTTTTAGTCAAGCTTCAGTTCTCACCTTTGGTGTTTGCGGTTTTTTATTGGCGGGAGGGTAAGGTAGGGGGGGGGGTAAGGAGGGGGAGCTAGGCAACACTGATTTGATTTAATTTATTCTTTCTTTACTTTTTAAAGTACAAATTTTATTAACCATTTTTAGAATACTAATTAATAATTGACTATTAAGTGATAATTATTAAATTAATAATAATTAATAATTGATAATTAATAATAATGACAATAATTAATAATTTGCTATTAATTGATAATTAATAATAATTTATAATTTACTATTAATCGATAATTAACAATAATTAATAATTCACTATTAATTGATAATTAATAATAATTTATAATTTACTATTAATTGATAATTAATAATAATTAATAATTTACTATTAATTAATAATAATTAATAATTTATAATTGAAAAAATTAATAATAATTAGTAATAATTAATTGATAATTACTTAATTCGTTGGGTTTAATGCGAGAGAGTTTATTGAATTAGTTTATTGAAATTATTGTATTAGTTTATTGAATTTATTGAATTATATGTATAATAATAATTATTATTTTGGAGGATCAGGAACAGGTACAGTGCTCAGGCCAGACTAATGTGGGTTCATTGCTCTAACCCCCTAAATTATTATTACCTGCACCATCTGGATTCGAACCTCCGACCTCACTTCCAGCTACGGACGTCGAAAAAAGAGGTTGTTTCAATTGGGTTTTAGTAAGTCATAATTATCTCACAAATTACATCAGGATAAATAAGTCTTAATTTAGTTTAATTAATGAGGTAATAAAGTATTTTTTCGAACCTCACAAGTATAATTATTCAAAATATATCTATTTCCAATCTTTATCTGATGTATTAGGTTAGGTTTAGTTATGCTAGGTTAGGTCAGAGTTAACTACAGTAGATCAAACAAACTTTTCATTTATCTCTATGTTTGCATACTCGCGAGAGTCAGTATTCATTTTTACCGGATGAGTAACTCTAAGAATTGTATAAAAGGACGTAATAAGGTCAGTCTACGAGAAAGGAAGTGAAAACTCTTCAGTAAACTCCCTCGAGCAATAACGCTCACCTACAAAGAGTTTCTCCAGTATTCTGGAGAACATTCTCGAGTCTTTGTGTAGTACAGGATAAAGGGAAAATGCTTAGAATGACCATTAATGACTTTTGTTTACTCATATTTAGTGATTTGGTTATTAAGAGGTAAAATTTATGAAGGTAACTATGGTTACGTCATTTAGATATTTGAAAGACAAATATGTATGATGGTAACTATGGTTACGGCATTTAGATATTTGACAGACAAATATTTCGACTGACGGATCAAATTTTTCAGTCGTCGAGAAATTTTAATGGAATGTAAAATTTTTCGATAAATAAAAAGTTACGTCGAAATCACTTTGCAGCATCGCTTCCCGTAAGATAAATGAAGTTAAGCAATATTAGGTCTAGGTAGTTGTTGGATGGGATCGTTCGTTGTATCCAGATGATGTAGCGACCAGCGCTTGGATCGGATTCCGCATATAAAGCTGTAGGTCCCTCGCGTCACATGACATGTGCCATTACGAAGGGGCATTAAACAATCCCAAGGACACACACACACACACACACACACACACACACACACACACACACACACACAACAGCGATATCCTATCGAAAATCTTTCTTTGAATTGATTTGTAGACTGAAGTAAAATTTAATTTGAGGCATCCATTCTTACGGAATAAATGTGGAATGCAAATTACACTTCACTGAATTACGTTTATAGCTGCACTTAAAATTGGAAATAAATTGGACATATTTTATGGCTTTCAGTTAATGCGTAGAAATTTATTGATTGGAGAGATAATTGAGCCGTGAATTTTATATATATATATATATATATATATATATATATACAGGGCGTCCCACAAAAATGTATACACACTTTAAATAATTATAAAGGCAGTGTTTATTAAAATACATTTCATTTTCAAAATGTAATAGAATCTACAGACATTATTTAATTGTTTTGTCAACGCCTGTTTTCAAACTGACGTCCGTTCTGGTCCAGGCACTGCTGATAACGCGAAGCAATGGAATCGCAAACATCACGAAACATTTCGTTTGGTATTTGTGTGCATTCTCGTTCAATGGCTGCTCTCAATTCAGCGACTGTTGCAGGTTTTATAGCGTAGACTTTGTCTTTTAAGTATCCCCATAAAAAAAAGTCTAGTGGTGTGAGGTCTGGTGAACGCGGAGGGTATTCTACGAAACCCCTTCGTCCAATCCACATCCACATCGTGCCAAGTACCACTCGCAATACTCCACTCTTCGGTCCGGATCATCTTCATTAATAGCATGGACTAATCTTGGAATGTAACTTTTCCATTGACAGCGCTTCGAAATGCGTTGGACAGACGATTCTGAAATTCCTACCTCACGACTCGCTTGCCGCACAGATTTTCTTGGACTTTGGTGATACGTTTCCAGTACTCTTTCTTGCTTTGTGGGGCTTGTCGATGTCCGTGGTCTTCCGGAACGCTTCTTGTGGACATTCTGAACAGTTCCATCGGCTTCAAACTTATCTCTAATTCGAGTGATGGTAAGTCGCGTTGGTGGATCTGTTTGAAACTCCCTCCTAAACTGTCTTTGCACTTCAACTGCGTTTTCACACTTCCAGTAGCATTTTAGAATGAATTTCCTTTGTTCAAAGCTTAGTCTGACTGCCATTATTAATTCTAATGGGTTTAACTTGGAAAGAAAGAAACATCAATTGAGCTATCAGCTGTTAAAGTGTGTATACATTTTTTTGGGACGCGCTCTGTATATATATATATATATACTGTATATATATACGTACTGTATATATATATATATATATACAGTACGTATATATATATATAAAATTCACAGCTCAATTATCTCTCCAAGGGTGATTCAGAAAATGTTAACACTTATATGGGGTTTTATTTTTTATTTCCACTTTATTTGTAAAAAAAATTTGTGATGCAAAGAGTGCTTCATACAGTCTCTACTTGCTGTTCACGGTATCTATGCATGTATGAAAGCGGTCAAACGTTGCTTCCAGAGATTAGGCACATCTCTGGTGGTATTCTTCAAATCTCTGTAACAGAAAAACCCATACAAGTGTTAACATGTTTTTTACCCTGTATATATATATATATATATATATATATATATTTTTTTTATTTACCTCAAATTTTCGATTTTCTATGCCCCGAACTAAGCATTAGGTTTTGCAGAACTTATATTCGTGGATTAGGTTTGCGAAGGTGATTACAACGTGCTTGAACTGCATGAGGACCGCACAAGAAGACTGTTTCAGCAAATCTTCAGGTTCCTCTATGGTGAGTCACGTCTGCCATTTCATTAATTCTGTTAACTGATAGCTAATGAAATTAATGTAAACCCCAAGTTTTGTCTCCATTTAAGTCTCGCAGGATAGTTTAAAGGAGCAAAGCCTGATGAATTAATCCTTTTCTTCAGACGTGATCAGAATCTGTCCCCAGACATCGCCAGAAACTCGGTCAGCCATCATTTCCCTTCATCAAGAAGGCCTGAGTTGTCGTCACATGACTGTCTCCAGGTCGTCACCGCGAGAGCTGAAGGATTATAGAGTGGGAAGGGGGAGGTACCACGCATCATGTATTGTTATTTTTGCTCAATAGAACACTTAGAATACTAAGTATGCGGTATGTTTGATCTGGGTGTTTGTTACATATTCGTAAAACCAGAAGAACGGGTGTTTCAACGTTTTTGGTTCTCTCTCTCTCTCTCTCTCTTCTCTCTCTCTCTCTCTCTCTCTCTCTCTCTCTCTCTCTTTCTTCAAGAGAGGACTGATAATTTTATTTGTACCACCAACTCATACATATTTTTTTCAAACCTTGTAGTTTTCCAAAACAAGTAGAAAACACGAAGAAAAACATGTCAAGACAAGTTATTTTTCTACATATGATAGTTCTTCAATTTTTTAACGACTTACAATAGAATGACCAAGGTAAACACTCTGGCGGTTTATACAATAAAACAAAAAGTTTTTAGGGCTCACAGGTTTTCCAAGTGGATGGCGCACATATCAAAAGTTTTTTATGAAAAGAATTGTTTGTTGTTTGTACACTGTATATATATATATATATATATATATTAATTTGGCATAATAAATGCTTTATTTCGACAGTGTTCCCATAAAATTTTACAAACGGTAATATTGTATTTAATTTTTTAAGGTATTTTATTATTTTTTTTTTCAATTTAAGCTATTTTATTAAATTTTAGATTAAAATAAAACGAGATATAAAATAAAAGCGTATTAAATATATAACTCAAAAGTTAAAATTAGTATAATATTGCAATGAGAAAAAATGGAATTCCCTCAAGTGATAATGTTTGCCCCACAAAACAGTTCTGGCAATAATAGTGGAAAACATTTTTGGAAAGCATTTTTGGAAAACATTTTTTGGAAAACATTTTTGGAAAACATTTTTGGAAAATATTTTTGGGAAACATTTGTGAAAATTTTTTGGAAAACATTTTTTGGAAAAATTTTTTTGGAAAACATTTTTGGAAAATATTTTTGGAAAACATTTGTGAACATTTTTTGGAAAACATTTTTTGGAAAACATTTTTGGGAAACATTTTTCAGTATGTTTAATAGAGAAGAAAAGAGAAATTGAGAAAATTACCATATTTGCATACTTGTTATTTTTAATTTTTTATTGAATATTTTATAGTTTAGTATATGTAACATAGATTTTTTTATTAATTTTTAACGAATATTTTTCTATTGAATATATTATATTATAATCTACGTAGTATAGCCTATATACGAGTACAGTGTATATATATATATATATATATATATATATATATATATATATATATATATATATATATAT
The DNA here is from genome assembly GCA_023014485.1 of Bathynomus jamesi. Lineage (NCBI taxonomy): Eukaryota > Metazoa > Arthropoda > Malacostraca > Isopoda > Cirolanidae > Bathynomus > Bathynomus jamesi. The sequence continues at coordinate 169,132 of JAJOZX010003669.1, read as the reverse complement.
ATATATATCTTCTCTCAATAAAACTTATACAGTATATATATATATATATATTAGGGTGGTCCAAAATTTGGGCTAAAATTTCAAAATAGTTGGAAATGCTCTCCACATGGCTGCTCTTATTCCTTTAGATGTGAAGTGATTTTGTGCAAAATATCTATCGATTCAGTACATAATAAGAGGTTGCTACGATTTTCACATTTTCAATTAATTAATTAGCAAATCATTTTCTACCCGCTTCATTTTTAGAGGACGCGGCAGTCACGCCACATTGACTCCGCCCACCTTTCAGAGGATGATGCAATTGTTCCATTTCTTGTATAATGCTGTTTGTGAATGTACAATCTCATCCTCCGAAACGAAACAATATCTTCACATCACCAGATGTGGTTGCTGCTCTTGATCGCGTCAACCTTCCCGATCGAGGAGCAGTCTTCGTTGCTGGATCAGTCGCTCAAGCCCGAGGCTATGATATTTCTACAATGACTCTTTCACGCAGCTCCATCCGTCGTTCAAGAAGGCAAGCAAAGCAGGCAGCAGCCAAAGAGGATCAAGCTTCGTTTTCTGTCGAAGGACCCCTTCTTCTTCACTGGGATGGGAAACTACTTCCCGACATCGGCGGTGCAAAGGATACAGCCGAACGAACCGCGGTAATCGTTACGGGAAATGCGATGGAAAAACTCCTAGCCGTGCCAAAAATACAACGAGCTACAGGAGAAGAACAGGCCAAGGCTTACATTTCGACGATTGATGACTGGAATCTTCGCGGTGAGATCCAAGGTCTCGTATTTGACACAACTGCGTCTAATACTGGCCTTCACAGGGGAGCGTGTACCATGATTGACAAAGTAGTAGGGAGGGAACTTGTCTGGCTCGCTTGTCGACATCATATCCTTGAAGTCGTCTTGTCAAACACCTGCAACGCACTTCTTGGACCCACAGGTGGCCCGGAAATGACTCTCTTTAAACGTTTTCAGAAAAAATGGCCATCACTTCAGAAGGATTCCTTCATGAAGGCTTCAAACAACTTATTCAGAGACCCAAAGATGTTCCAGCTTCGAGAGGAAATGATCCATTACTTCACAAAGGCAGTGGAGTCTAAACAATCGCGTGATGACTACGAGGAATTGCTACGACTCTGCCTCACCTTCTTCGGGTGCCGTGATGAGAAAGAAGTCAAGGTCCGCGCTCCAGGACCAACTCACCATGCACACTGGATGGCCAAGGCCATGAGATATTAAAGTCCAGGTATTATCCATCGTTTATTTGGAAACTCTTTCCTCATTCGTTTTGCACCCCAATGTTTCAATATCAATGCTTCATCTTCCAAAGAGTATTTCATTTGTTATAATTTGTTCACTAACTATAGCAGAATGACGGTCTGAAATGAAAAGGGAAATAAATTAATTATTTTGTGTAAAAATTAGGGAAATTAATTATTTATGGAGAAACTGACTGTCATCTGAAAGTATCAGTTGCTGACTTTGACCGCCTTTCAATTGAGCACCATATTCTGATACCTCCCTCCAGTTGTGAGCCTGTACCTCTACTCCTGGGGCGAATCTAGATTCAAAGCCAGCGTTTGAAAGAGTAAAAGTATAGGTACAATATACGGCGACAGCAGTAAGATCAATATAGAGGGTGAGCCACAATATTAAAAAATAAATAAATAAATTTGGTAATAGTTTTTTGGCCCACCCTGTATATATATATATATATATATATATTATATATATACATACACTTACTTTGTATGTGTAGTTCGAACTACGGTTCAGGATCGACCTGCGGTTGACCCCTCATATATATATATATATATATATATATACACACACACACACACACAAGACCATACTCTGAGTGTTAAACTAAATATATGGCGATAAAAAACTTTCAGTGTCGTATGCATCCGAAATGAAAAACAAATCATTTCTATTGACAAAAGTAACCAGACACCACGATGATTGTCCTCAAGAACACATGGCAAAGCTCATCAATGGAATGCCCGAACGTGTGCCAGCTTTACATAATGCAAAGGGGAAAGCAACACCATTCTAAATATATTTCAATAAATCTGTCATTATTTATTGACTTTTATTATCAAATAAAAAAGTATGAAAAAAAAAAAACCGAAGGTGTCTATTTACTTTTGTCAATCCTTTCTATTGTCAACTGGACGTAAGCTATAAAAAATATCGAAACGTCAAACCTACTGTACAATAATGCGTTAAAGATGTTACATGGATTTCCATCTAGATGTATGGCTTCTCAGGTGTTTGTTCCCCGATAATGTCCTTATTTTTGCTGAAAAATAACGGGAAGCTCAGCTAGTTCAGATTAATGTTTCTAAACTAGCTGAAAAAAAGTTTTGTGCATGTCCACTGTCCAGTCTGTAGTTCCAACTCATGCTTTCAGCGTACCTATGAGGAAGTTTTCATTAATTTACACTCTAGACATAATTAAACGTATGACTATATATTTTGTATCCCACCTCAGTAACGTTTCCAGTGTATAATTCAATGCATAATTCATTATAATCTTCGATATAAGTTTCAGTTGAAACTGAAACCTCTAACGAAACTAGTGATGAAGGTGCATGAACTATACACTTCAACAAAAACGTATACTCAAACTTATACACTGAGATTGGAATTTTCATAAAAATGTTGAAAATTCTTTCATCAATCAAACTTCGATGCTTGATGATATACTTTTCGTGGAAATGATTGCTTGGAAAATAATTTAATCGAAGTGGATGGCGCCATCTATTGGAGGAAATGTAAATTAAATACTATTTCAGTTTATTTTCATTACCCGAATGTAATTACATCCATATTATTTTTATGTTAACCAAGAGCAACATAGTAATAGCAACATAAGTTTTAAGATTAAATACATTAGAAATACATTTCCTTTACCTCAGTTGGGTTCGAGCCGATATCACTAAAGATTCGAATGTTGGGAACCGCCACGTTACTTACTCGGTTATGAGACGATAAGGTATAATGAGAAAGTTTTATATATACTGTATACTATTCTGCATTGGTTTTAGTATGTATACTTTACTAATAAGTACACCATTTCTGTTTATATATATATAATATAAAATATATAATTAATAATATAAATATATATATATAATATATATAATATATATATATATATATATAACCTTGACGATAAAGGTATAATGAGAAAGTTTTATATATACTGTATACTATTCTGCATTGGTTTTAGTATGTATACTTTACTAATAAGTACACCATTTCTGTTTATATATATATATATTAGGGTGATGCAAAAGTGGGGGAGTAAAATGTTTTTGTTTCAAATTTTTGAGATACCCTCTCATTTGGTTTGATTTGGTGGAAAAATGATCCTGGGGAAATTTCGTGTCAAAATTCGAATATTTGGAGGTCGCGCCTGCCATTTGAAAATTTGCTGATTTCCATGACACCCAGGAGGTACATCAAGCGTCACGTTACTTTTTTTTTTGAGTGGAAGTTCCCCAGGAGGCCTATCATACCACCTTCCTCTTTTCCATTTGTTCATAAAACAGATACAATACAATAGATATTTACAATAGATACATAGAATGGATATACTCGTAAATTTTACTGTTGCGTCAAAGATACGAGTTTTTTCTTAGTTTTGTCCGGAAGCTTCTTCCGATAATTTGATACAACTTGCAGTAGATATTGCTTCTGTTGTTCATCATTGGTAATTAATTTATTATAATCTTCAATCAATTTCACTCCTCTTTCAGCAATATCATTAACAACTTTCATGTGATTCACTACGTTCTTTGCAACCCAATAACTCTCATCGAGAAGCCAATCTTCTACTGGCTTGCTCAAGAACGTTGAAGACAATCCGAGTATACTGAAGAAGGACTTTGTGTTAGCAGTTACAAAATCTTCAAGCTGCTTATTGTCAATAGTTTTGATGTCTATTTGTGCCTTCTTTGGAGGATCTGGCTCCGAAGATTTTGTAAGAGCCTCCTTCATTTTTCTTTTGGTGTCAAAGCTGATTTTATCACCAAAGAAAGCCAATGCGATCAACTCTTCTGAGATATACCACAAATGATTCTTGAATTTTTCTAAAGCAGCATTTGCTAGTTGTTCATTTGTGCTTTTGTAGCTGTGAAGATTCTTGAGAAGACTCAGATCATTTTGTGGAGCACTTGCTGCGCAGGGTGCTGAAAACCAATGCTTAATATAAATTGAAACAGAAAACCAACAAATTTCTTTTAGATTTCTTTCTTCTATTGCTGTTATTTTGAACTGACTTTTGAACATAAAGATTTTTATCGAATAAATGACTTTCGCCATCCAACGGGCTCTATGATAAGCCCCAGGCTTCCTGAATTTTATTCCAGTCGTTGGAGTACCGCCAAGTAAGATGATTGTCAGTTCCAATAACTCTCTGTAATCGTCGCGAGGTTGATCTTCATTGATTTTTCTTGCTGCAAAGTTGATGATTTCCTCTTTTTCCTTTTGTGGATAATTTTCTAATTTATCGTATGAAGTTAGATTAATCTTATTCCAGTTTGTTTTGAATCTTTTGAATAACTGAATGTCAGGGCCTGATGAAGCCTGTAATGCAGGGGATTCCACTGCTTCCAACATGATTTCAAGGATATGGTGTCGACAAGGACACCACAACAAATCTTTCTCCATTTTCTGTTCAATTAGGACACAAGCTCCGTTTTTACGACCTGTGTTCGATGCAGTTGTATCGAAACACATGCCTTTTACCTTATCTATTAGATTCCAATCAATGATCGCCTGATGTACTGCATTTGCAGTATCCTTTCCTGTGCCATGATCTATTTTTGGCACTCCAAGCAGTTGATCCTCCACTGCCAGAGATTAGGACTGGCAACCGATCAACAACCTCATTCCCAGTAATGTCTTCGAGGAGTTTGCCATCCCAATGAACAATCAAGGGTTTCTCAGCTTGAAATTCTTCTTTCAAGTTTTCACTGAACTTCTTTCTTGATTTCTGTCTTGCCCTGCGAATCGATGAGTAGCTAACATTGTAATTCTCTGGATCTTTTCCAACATTTGCGATTGTTGGAATAATTATTAAAGAGGCTGATCGGTCGCTGATCTTAGCAACATCCAATGAGGAAAGCAGATTTTCATTCATAATCTTGAATTTTTTTCTTGGAAGGCCTCTTTTGGATGTTGAGGGCTATTCCAGATCTACTTCTTCTTCCGTAGATGCAGGTGAATCGATGCAGGTGAATCGATGCAGGTGAATCGATGCAGGTGAATCGATGCAGGTGAATCGATGCAGGTGAATTGATGCAGGAACTGCTGCTGCTTGCAAGAACAACTGTTTCATCAAATGCACTTGATTCACGTAACCTTTTCTTATCCATTTTTTCATGTCTCTTCGCAGCTTCCTTTCGACGTTTTTCTTCATCCTTATCAACTGCCATCATTTTACCCTTTCGACCTTCCCTTTGTAGCCGTAGAAACTCTCTATCTTCTTCGATAGTTATTAACTCGTTAGCATTTGCATGCGCAATATCAAAGAGTCCATCCAATTTTTCTTTCCATGTATTCTCTTTCTCTATTGAAAACTTCGATTTTTTTTCCTTTGCTCTTCTTCAGCCCTTGCCACTCATCATACAGTTTATTTAATTTCTTCACAACATTACATTTCTGGGTTGTTGGTATTCCTGCTCTCTGCCACACTTCCAATACATCATTAACGGTTGAAGTTAATGCTTCTCTGACGGTTTCATTCTTGACATGTTTATAATTCATGAATAAGGAAATTACTTCTTTCTTTGATGGGAGCATACTTTGATTCAATTTATCTATTTGTTGACCGATCAGCCAGATATCTGTTGAGCTTCTTGATCTCATTTTCATCACAATTAAGATACTGGAAATAGAAGAGAAATTGAGGCGGAGAGACTCACTGATATAGCACCTCTCCCGGACACTGCCACAAGTACACTGCGATACCGATTTCCTTGAACGCTGTTTGCTGTTTGCTCATATACACATCACCTACCACTCTGCCTGCAGCAAACCTGCACAAAACCTGCAACCTGCAACAAACCTGCAACAAACCTGCAACAAAAATAAGAACAAATTCAAAAAATTTGATTTTACTCTAATTTTTTGTAATTTTCAAATTTTCAATTGGCGGGCGCGACCTCTGGATGTTATTTGTTTGACCTGGAATTTCTCACAGGATGTTTTTGTGACAAATTGGAACAAATGAGGGGGTATCCCTAAAAATCCACGATGGTCATGATTTGTGCATCACCTAATATATATATATATATATATATATATATAATAAAATATATAATATAATATACATAAAATATAATATAAAATATATAATATATATATATAAAATGAAAGATGAATTATCAAGAGTCCCTGATGAATCATTGTTCATAATTACAAAGACAAATTAATCATCTGGGGTGTTGAATGACTGACTGTTTATAATCTCGATGAAAATTCTACTAACCTCAGCGTAAAGAACGTCGTACATCGAAATCTAACTCTCAACGTCTACTAAAATGGAACAGGGAATGCATAATCAAACGTCTACTCCGGGTTACAGTATCAATTTAGTAGAAAAAACAAGTTAAAATAATTATAAGTAAACAATTAACTAAATTGTTCCTCACTTTAATAAGAAGGAAACGAATCTGAAATGACGGCAAAGCTTAAAAGATAAACAATTACCTAAAGTGAAAGTTGTCGTCAAGAAATGTTTTGCTGTATCTTCCGATTTTGTATTTCCATTAATTCATTTGCCTCAATCATATATTCAAATTCTTGTATGTATTTCGGATACGAAAAGCATACTCAAATTCCCTTCGTCTGAAAGGTAAATACAGTTAATTAGGGAAGAAATTGAATTAAAGAAACATATTTGAATTTAGCCTTACCCTGAGTGGAGGAAAAGTCGGAAAAAAACCCATTTTTAATTCAATTCATGATCCCTGAACAAAGGTAGCGTAGCATGCACAGAAGGGAATTACATAACTTCGTTAAGAGAGGGAAATTGAAACAAAATTTTATACGCTCTTTAGAAGTTCAAAATTCGTCTGGATGCAACGAAGCGAGTGGTAAAGATTTCCCAAAGGCACGCAAAAGAAGTTCATTTCTTCTTAAAATTTTCAAAATTATAACGAGTAAATAACCAAATCTGGAGAGTGAAAAATATAGTTTTAAGGGAGTTACTTTTTTTTTTTTTTTGGTATAGTAGACTCTCTTTATTTCACGGTCCGATATTTCGTTTTCTTTATTTCACGGTACCCTAAATTATTCCCAATTTTTATATAGTACGGTTTAAACGTTATTTCGCGCTTTCGTACCCCATTTTTTCCATTGTAATGTATATATATATATATATATATATATATAGAACGATATATCGCGAAAATAAATATTTCGCGGTAATTCTAAGTCCCAATCTCGCGAAATAACGAGGGTCTACTTTCCTTTTTCAATCTTGACATTTTTCTCATACCTTTCAATATTATCTCATCGCAACTTCCTTATTTTTTAAGTTCGAAAAAGGTTTTGAATTCACAACTTTAAGTAAGTTATTTTAATCTTTAACCCCCCCCCCTTTTTTCTGCTAAAAAGACTTTTTAACTTAATGAAAATTTGCTTCGTGTCAAAGAGAATATTAATAAGCATTTTTTCATTCTTATTATTAGTTACAAGAATTTGAAATAATTAAGAAAAGTTTATGACTGTAAGATGTTACTGTACCTCGACACTAGCACGAACACCCACACATACACCAGGTTCTGAGTTCGCTGCCACTTCTGGCACCGAGTTGGGTTGAGCCGTGTCCCTTACTTTGTCAGTACTTGGAATCAGGTGATTCTGGGGGCACACTCACCCCTATAAAGTAGGGAAATAAGTTCCGAATGTTACCTGTTTTATATATATATATATATATATATATAATATATATATATATATATATATATATATATATAGTATATATATATATATATAATATATATATAATTTGAATCATATTCGCAATTTCTTTGAATGCAAGACATTAAAAGGAATGCATTAAGAGTTTCGCTGCCAACAATTCCACCCCCCCCCTAAAAAAAAAAAACGCTTTCTGAACTTCTTCTTTTTCTTGTGGAGGTTAAACACCTTCCTTTGTCCTTACCGATGATCGCGTATTTACCGGAGATGGCATTCCATTTCGGTCTTCGAATTCTCCGGTAAAAGTAGGGGAAAATAATAAAACGTCTAACTGGAACATAAAAGTAATATAGAAAGTTTAAAAAAATGAGATTTTTATCATTCTCTCTCTCTCTCTCTCTCTCTCTCTCTCTCTCTCTCTCTCTCTCTCTCTCTCTCTCTCTCTCTCTCTCTTATAGTTTAATAAAAGGACCCACCACCCTGAGTGGACCGAAAAAACGTTGAGGCTTTCTTTTGTCTTTGTAACTCCTTGTACAGTAACACACACACACACTCTCTCTCTTTATCTATCTATCTATCTATTTACCTATCTATCTAGCTATCTATCTACGCTTTAAAAATGCACTACTTGATTAAATTTAGTTGTTATAAATCTTCTTGAATGGGCCCCCCGAAGTCATAAAACTGTCATTTCATTTAGTTGAAATTCACTTGTTTTTTCTTTATTTTGATCGAAGCGCTCGAAAAGATATAGAACGCATATTCTCTATTATAGTACAGTCAATTAAGAAAACGCCTATATCATGAAACTTCATATTCGTTATATCACTCAATATTGGTAAAAACAAATGCAGTTTTACTATGACCCAGACTTTTTGAACCAACTTCCCATCTATCGACTAACGAGTTTTAATGTACTTCCCATCGGGGTAGAAACTTTTAAATATACGTAATCCATATCAGTCCAAGTATGTGAATAATACTTATAATTCCGAATAAGATGACTGATCTCAAAACAAGAAAAACAATAACAAGAAAGATTTTACTGAAGTTTGTAAACAAGAACCGAAATTGGTCGAATAACATCCTTGAAAAGTTAATTTGAGAATTTGTATTTTTTTTTTAATGGAGGAAGTAGAAGCCAAAGTCGAATACCCCTAAAAAACACCAGCCTCCCCCCCCCCTGTGAGGAACAGTGGGAGAAGTGTGTTTTTGAGAGCATGTTGGACTGCTCACAGGGTAGATGAGACACGGAAAAGGATCAGCTAAAGAGAATAGTGAGAGGAGAAACGGGAATTCCAGCACTTCCTCTCTACTGCCTAACGTACCCCCACCAGTCGTACTCCCTGGTCGATAATCTCCTCCTTATGATTCTTGACAACAAACAGGATGTACAAACTGCAATCAGAGACATTTTTTGTTTACTGTCTACACGTCTGACAACTTTAAAACAAACTTTAAAAATATAAAATCCCTATATACGAGTGTATATATATATATATATATATATATATCTGTATATATATATATATATATATATATATATATATATATATATATATATATATATATATATAGAGTGAGAGAGATGAATGGTCTTCTTCACTGCATGAATAACTAGTAGTATGGCAAACAGAATGAAAGTATGGCAGTAGGGTCAAATTTTTGGTGGGCGGAGATTGTGTGTGCGGACTTCCAAATTCTTTGTTTGTGATGAGATAATTTTGTCTTATTATTTTCAAATAATTTACATTTTAGAGGTCTTGTTTTACAATTTAACTACCGTATTTCCCGGCGTATAACGCGCACCCTAATTTTGAAGAGAAAATTTAGAAAGAGAAAGAGAAAATTTAGGAAAATAAAAATTTAGGAAAAAATATACCTCCTACCTCACTTCACATGTACAATTTTAACGTGTTAATTTTAACATGTACATGATTTTTGGAGTATTTTTGGGGAAAAACAGTGCGCGTTATACGCCGGGAAATACGGTATTTTATTTATTTTACGTCGTCCATTTTACCGAAGTTAATTTATTTCTAGATATTTTATTTTAATGTAAATATTTATAAATTCGTTTTCATTCGACCCTGCGGTATGAAGGCAAGGTTCGAACATGAATATTTCTCTCTTTTGTTTGGTTCAGAGTGGGAAACCCTACGCATAGAATAATAATTAGGTGGAATAGTTTGCCGGTAGAAGTAATTAGTAGCACGTCTATAAACATGTTTAAAAATCGATTAGACGTATATGTTGATAGATTGGGTATAGTTTAAGGTAGTAAAATTAAAGCTTTGTGGTTCGGAACCCACGTAAAATTGTGGGTCCCCTCCGCCACCACGGAGGACATGCACAATACACAATTACGAACAGAGTTAGGTAGACCAGCCATGAGTGGATCCTAGGGTCTTTGTTGGTCTGAAACATTATAACATTATAAAGGTATACGAGTGCCGATTCTAAATAATTTAAGTTAATGTAGATATTTTATAAAATCATTCTCATTCACGTTTGTGGTATGAAGGCAAAGTTCGATAATAAATTTTCCTGTCGTGCTTGATTCAGAGTGGCCGGAGCTTACGCGAATGAGTGTATATTTATTTATATAATTGGTGTACCGATTAATTTTTCTCGGCATCATCACCGGCATACTCGGTCATATTTTGTGCATCAGCACCGGTATAATCGGCCTTTTTTTGGGTATCGGTATTGGCATCGATCAAATTTAGCCGATTCTCTCACCGATTCTTTGAAATTTTAAAATTTTCATTACAAAACAAAATTTATAATTATGGAAAATTGAACGGACATAAAACACTGTTTATAATAATTTATACTCATTTCAAAGTGTAATTATATAAACGTATACATTCACGAAAAAGGGAAAGTTTAATAAGTTAATTTGCCCATAAATTTACATTTTCTCTAACTAGCTAATATCTAAATATTATAAACTATTGTAATCTTCTACTCTATATTAATAATAATAATAATAATAATAATAATAATAATAATATAATTCTAAATTAAGTTTAATTTATAATTTATACATTAAACCATCTTATTATGTTGACTTTATTTTAACAATGTTAATAATTTCATAAACCCAAATTATATATCCAATTTTTTTTTATTCAAATTGGCCATCAGGAACTTCAAATTTTAATGAAAAATTTTGTCGTTGACATTGTTGAAGAAAGGAAATATCTTCAACATAAGGAAAACCAATTATTTTAAATATTGGTATTCAATTTATGAAGCTAAAATAAAATTATTTTATCATCTTATCGAGTGATAAAACTATGCATGCCGATATAAAAAATATTGTGAATGTAAATTTGTTTAAAACCAAGTTGAAATCCCGATTAATAATGGCACACTAACAAAAATCTAGGATTAATGTCCACTAATATTGTTTAATATTATCCATTAATATTGTTGAATATTGTAATACATGTTTTAACTATTAATAATACTTATTTACTTATTTATTTATTATTTTATTAATTTATAACAACTAGCTGCTTATTTTTAATAAGAGCCCAGTAAAGCCTAAAGCTTAAGGCCAAATTAAATAAAATAAATAGTCGAGCTTCACAATTATTCATGTCATTGTAAATTGAAAAAAATGTATTTATTTTATTATTATTAATAAAGGTCATTCTATTATTCTATATTAGCATCATTTTAGCTATGGTATATAAGTAACAAAGTCTGGTACTGTATGCTGTGGAGTGAGCTAAGGAAAATCATTTTAACAAATTTGAAATGTAAAAATATGAAAATTGGAAATTTTTACATTAGATCAGTAAAATTTATGAAGGGAATTGATTTTTTAAAATATAGGTAAAGAACCGACATCGGCATCGGCACTGGCTGAATTTTTGAATCAGTACATCGGTATATATACTAATAACATACAAACTTTGAATAATTTTTATATTTCCTTGGTTTCCTTTCGGAGATTAAAAAGCCATTAATGAATAAAAGCATTAATAGGACCCTTGGGAGATTAAGGGGATTAAAAAGGATTAAAAAAGTAAATTTTTTGTGCGATCCCTTACCACCCTCCTTTCAATGCCTTCGTTATCCCTCAGTATTAGTGCAACCCTCAACCCATCACCCTTCCAACCCTACCTCCTTGTCCCTACCCCATCACTAACATCCATGGGAAGGGGGTCATATTACAGTGGAGACCTACAGCTTAACATGAAATCCCAACCACCAGCAGTTACTATATCATCAAGACAATGACCATTACCCATCCAACAACTACTACCCACACCTCATCTCCAGTGTAGTGGTTAGCATCGCTGACTATGAATCCATCGGCTCCGGGATCCACACCCGGTGACGGCAGACTGCGCGCAGCAAAACCCAGCTGTTCATCCTTTCACACAATAAAAAAATTGGTTGGTAGATAAATGGGTACTCTTTGTAGCCTCGTGGTTAAGACGCTGGGCTAGTGGTGGACGTAGTTCGGATTCCACATTAAACTGTAGATCTAAAGTGGAGTGACACTCTTGACCTTCGTCAGAATGAACAATTCGGGCGGAAACAAAACCAAGGTTAAACCAAGGTTATGGCTTTCTTTTTCTGGCGGAACTCACCGGAACGGCGTACGGGTACCTTTTATTTTTAACATGCAGATGAAAATTTCATGTTTTTGTTTTCATTCTCATTTGATTATTTTTTTTTGAGGGGTGGGACATGACAAAATTTTAGGAATAGGAAGGACTTTTTTATTTTAATGGGATGGTCACGGCGTGGAATGGAGTAACAAATAGCAAGGGTCGTAAGTAATTTATAGCAGAGTTCGGGAACCTTTCTTAACAGAAGAAAGCAATATATATATATATATGATGAATATATATATAATTTTCATAATATATATATATATATATATATATATATATAATATATATATATATATATATATATATATATACAGGGTGGGCCGTAAGTTTCCATACATAGGAAAAATAAACATTTTGTTATGGACAACCATTTTATTTATATAATATGCTCTACATGGTTGCCATTGTTTTGAAAACCATTTCAATACGTGTTCCCCACTGTTGATGAACACGCATTAGCACAGTTGACGTTATGCTTGTAATGGCGTTGGTGATACGTTCCTTTAGATGATTTATGTCTCGTATCTTTTCCTGATACACCATGGCCTTCAAGTGCCCCCAAAGAAAAGAAATCAAGGGGGGTGAGATCTGGGGATCTGGGAGGCCACTCCACAGGACCACGCCGACCAATCCAAGCATCCGGAAACTGCTGATCCAAATACCGACGCACGTGAAGACCATAATGAGGTGGAGCTATCTTGCTGCTGAAGTAAACTGGGAAGTTACCTTCCTCGTTTAGCAGGGATGGAAAATCTCTTCTTGCAACATGTTAAGATACCTTTCGGCATTAAGATTTCCACTGACAAAAATTGGTCCAATAATTCTGTCACCCCATATCCCGGCCCACACCATCACTTTACCGGCACCTTGCATCTTCGTCGGACTCAGCCAGTTAGGGTTAGCATTACTCGAATAACGTGTTTTGCCGATTAACCTCTCCATTGACGTAAAAATTTGCTTCATCAGTAAACAAGATCTTACGTCAAACGCATATTCTTAGGGTATCTGAAACATAAAACAAACGTTTAATTTTTCCTATGTATGGAAACTTACGGCCCACCCCAAATATATATATATATATATATATATATATATATATATATATATACACTGTATATATATATATGATATATATATATATATATATATATATATTTGCGAACGTTTTGGAGGAATCTATAATCTTCATGACTAAGAATTTAAACCATTAAAAGGCTGATTACAAAAATAAAAAAATAAAAATAAAGTTTTTTAAATAATTCGTACTATATTTTATGGGAAAATAAATAAAACAATTTGAATAAAGAACACAGACTCACCGCATGAACTCGACGAATGACAGACTGGATAAGAGAAATACGATTTGTCAATTGGAAAAATGTTTCTGTCAATTGGTTGATTGTTATGCAATGTACAAAGGAAAGGCAAGACATTAAATGACAAGTGATTCTAAAATTCTGAGGAAGGATTTCGTATCTTTCGTTTGATCTAAAATTCTAAAATTTTTAGACTGGGTAGTAGGGTGTGTCAATTTTGTCAACTTTTTTCAAATCAATTTTGGTAGTGAAAATTAGTCTTTTCATGTCAAAACTTGAAATTGGCCAACCAAAATGAAATAAAATAACCCTACCTACATCAATTTTACTTTAAAGTTTCAGAAATTGACTCTTTTACTAAATAATAGGACATAATTGATTAACTATTCATCTGTCACAGAATTATCCCACTGATCGCATATGGAGTGTTTTCAAGGTCATATAGTTGTTGTACAATGTATAAGTCACAACATGAATAGAACTGTCCCTCACTCTCAGTCCTCAGTTGCCTCTTAGATTGTCATACGGTGGTTTGCTGTTATTGCTCTTGTACCTACTTCATAGTTATTCTACTAGACGAACACTACAGTTTAACTGTAAGTATGGATTATTGATTGTTATAATTATTTATTATTATCATATTCTTCTGTCTAATTATGTTGTAATCCCATGAAATATTTTTTATTGAATTTTAGAACATCGAATGACTAAACTTTGAAACATCGTAATTGATATAAAATACTTAAATGTTTTTCTTCTCTTTCTTTTCAGATATTCCTAAGATGCCAAAATTGAGACAAGAGGTCAGTCGTCATGCCACTTGAGCCTGTTAGTCGGTACAGGTAAGGAGCTTCCCGTATCAGAACTACCAACAGCGAGACATGCTGAGACTAGGGTTATTCCTTCGTGAACAAAATACAAAGGATAGAAGGAACTACACAGAGAAAGAGCTCATAAGGGACATGATTCTCCCTCTTCTGCATCAGTGGGAAAAAGCTAATGTGTTATTCAAACCACCTGTACTCAATCAGTATAGAACTATTGAGCTAAAATTAACAAAGCTGTGACACAAAGCAGTTGAGACATCACTTGGTAAAGGAAAACTAGCAAAGAAAAATAAATTTCTGCACACACTTGATACTCTTCTTGACATTTTTAACTGCCAGTATCCAGAGATGGGCAAGATACTTGGAAATTGTATCTGAGATACAGATACAAGTTACCCAACAAAAATGTATCTGAGATACAGATACAAGATACTCGAAAAAACTGTATCTTCAAGATACAGATACAAGTTACAGATACAAGATACATTTTTAAGATACAAGATACTTTTGAAAGAATAATTATTTGAGTTTAGTTTCACCTGGTGAGCCATGACGAACGAGTTGTGTCATTCAATTGTTTATTATATTTTCTGGATATAAATAAATGCCAAATCAATGGTACTTCATATCTCAATATTCATATAGTGATATAACTAAAAGGAAAGCACAAAGTAAATATGTATAATAATCCTGAAAATTTTTAGGTATGGAAAAATAAAATAACCACACTTTTTCAATTTATGTATTTCAAATAAATTGTTAATACAGGATGCTCAGTTACCTACTCACGAAGAAAAATAAAGTTTTCCTCATAATAAATATATTTGCAGGAATAAGCAAATATATGTATAATTCCTGATTTTTAATCATGTTAAAACATGTTAAACCGCGGGATACAAGATGAAACCTGAGTACGTCTGTGCCGGAGACTGTGCGCGCAGCGCAACGGTAGTATTCATGTACAAACATGTAACAGCAATCGCCGGCCTGCTTCAACGTGCGTCAGAAATGATCATATTTCATGAATAGTTAGTTATTAGCGTCTTTATTTAAAAAGTATCTTATGAAAGTATCTTTAAAAGTGTATCCCGGGATACAAGCTACATGACAAAAATGTATCTTAGATACTTCTCAAGATCCTCCAAAATAAGTACCTAAGATACGTATCTCAGATACGTATCTTGTATCTTAAGATACTTTTTGTATCTTAGAGATACAAGATACTGCCCATCTCTGCCAGTATCCCATAGAGTTGTGTTCTGAAGCCAATTGTTCTCCCTCATGCAGAAGAGAACCTCACCCTCACATTGATTGTCGCTGTCCTCGTGAGAAGAAGATCCCTGTTTTGGAGCTGACTTTCATAAAGGCGCAGAGAACAAAGGCAGGAGGCCAAGGAAGTATGCAGATTGGTTTGGCAGATTATTCAGAACCAAAAACAGATTGTTATTGCTAAGAAAAGAGAAAATCCGAGAGAGGGAAGAAAGGAAGAAAAAGAAGAGTGAAGAAGCCACCCAAAGAGATGAAGAGCTCTATCAAGAGGTTTCTCACTTCTTTGAAAGCTTTCAGATGAACAGAAAGAAGCAACATCAGATGATAGCTCCAAAATGCCATCTGAACCTTCGCCGAAGAGAATGAAATACAACACTAAAGACATCTCAAACATTGCCCTTGCCAGTATTCGCCACCATACGGGGCTACGAGAGACTGCAGAGATTGCCACTGCCGCTTGGATAGATGCAGGCCTCATCAGCCGAGAGGATACACCCTTAGTGATAGATCATAATAAGATAAGAAGAGCACAAGAAAAAATAATGAAGGAAATATCTGATCAGCATGAAAAAGATTTGAAGGAGGAAGGTCTCTCTTGCCTTTTGTTTGATGGAAGAAGAGATGACACAAAAGTTCTCCTAGAGGTAGAGGGAATGGACAGAAAGTTTCCCGGTCTCATCAAAGAAGAAACTATCTGTGTGTTCCGAACCTGGTGGCCGCTATTTGTTTCACTTTGTTCCTGAAGCAGAAGTAGAAGGCAAGAAACATGCAGAGGCAATTGCTGATCAAATAATATGTTGGCTTCAAAAAAGAAGACTTGACAGTTCACTGCAGGCCGTTGGTGGAGACTCAACTGCGGTGAACACTGGATGGCAGGGCGGTGTTATGACGCATTTAGAGAAAAAACTTGGAAGAAGGCTTGTTTGGATTGTATGTGATTTGCACACAGGGGAACTACCTCTTCGTCGTCTCATCCAGGAACTTGATGGTCCTACAAAGAGCAACAACAAGTGGTCAGGCCCCCTGGCAACATGCTAGATAAAGCAACGGAATTAGAAATAAATACAAAATTTCCAAAGGTCGAAGTAGGCCCTCCCCTTCCAGTGTTGTCTGAAGAAGTTATTAAAGACCTCAGCACGGATCAATCTTACGCTTATCGTATTGTTCAAGCAATCAGATCAGGAGAGTTGCCTCAAAATCTAGCTCTCTGGAGATTGGACCGTAAGTCACAGTCGTTGGTTAACTACAGCGATTCGTTTCTGCAAGATTTGGGTTTCCAAACATGCACTGAAGGCAAAATGCTACAGAATTGATGTAGATTGTTGAATTTATTATTGGGTTTTATCTTCCTTACTGGTTCAATGTAAAACTTAATCCAATGTGGATGGAGGGGCCCAACCACATCTTTTTCAATTACAGCTACTGAGAACCCAAAGGAAAGTAGTGGTGGACATCGTGTTACCTGTGGTGAGAAGGTCCGCTTGGTATGCTAAGCCAGAGACAGTTTTGCAAGCAATACTCTGCAGCCAATGTACCAAAGAGCGAACTGAGGCTGTGGAAATCATTCTAAAGCTTAGAGGAACATCACTAGATGATGACCAGCTGGGAGACTGCTCTGTTCAGACAAGGAAGGTACCTCCGATAAATGTCAATGCCACGAAATTGTCAGAATTAGTTAACTTGAGTTCGGAAGTTTTGGAGCCACCACTGACAACATGTATAACAAACAAAGATGTAACACAACTTAAAGAAGCCCCAATGCAAGTGCCAAAGTGGTCTTCTCACGCTCAGAGTGTGGAGAGATGTGTGAAAATGGTCACAGAAGCAGCTAGTCAAGTTTACAGTCACGAGAGGCGAGAAGGCTACATCAAAGCGCAAGTAGCAAGCCGAATGCTGATGTCAAGGAACCGCAGCAAAAAGGACATAACTGCATTGGTTATTTTCAAATAAAGACTCTGAATGATATCTTATTGCCACTTTAAATGTTGATAGGATGTTTGCGCACATTTGTTATTTTGTTACGAATTTACGGAAAAATGGAATTTTTGAATTAAAATTGATGTAGGTAGGAGTTATTTTTTATTGTTTTTGAAGCAAGGATATTATTTTGTATGCCAAATGATTACATTAAATTGCTACCAAATCACATGATTTTCAATTTAGTCATTTCACCCCCAAAATTGACACCCTACTGGGTAGTATGGTGGCATTTATTAATATGATACCCAATAACAGAGATTTTTTTTAACATTAAGATCTGTAGCTGACGCCACTATGCGAATCGATGCGCACCTTAAGCGTACGTTCGGCTGATCCGACGTATGTTCCTCAATTACATCGAGGACAGTTAAAAAATTATACAGCAGTGAAGCGCGTCAAATCGGGAGTGGGTTCTTTGGAATGCATCAATTCGGGAGTGGGTTCTTTGGAGCGCATCAATTCGGGAGTGGGTTCTTTGGAGCGCATCAATTCTGGAATGGGGTCTTTGGAGTGCATCAATTTGGGAGTGGGGTCTTTGGAGCGCATCGATTCGGGAGTGGCGTCTTTGAACTGGAAAACAGTTCCAATTTTCTTGGGATTAGTAAAGCAAAAGTTATATTTGACAAACGGAAAAAGTTTGAACAGTGCTTTGTTTTGTTCTCCTCTGAACAAAGGTGAATGGGTTCCACCGTACGGAACAGACATTCAGAAGGGCTTTATTTGGTACATCCTATTTAAGGGTGAGCGGGGGGGGGGATAGACCGACAAAATCCATAAAGAATGGAATGGATGCATTTCTGAAACAACTTCATAGGATAAATGTTACGAGCAACGTAGGTTTCAAGTAATTTCATTTCGTGGTGGAAAATCAGCCAATCGGAACAAATTATACGGGTCTGAAAGATTAACGTTTAACAAGAACTAAATTTAAAATTAAGTGAACTATAAAAATTCAAACCTTGTCCACTAAATGCAGGCTTCCTAAAAACAATGATTAAAAAATAGAGAATTTTGTCTGGAAACTAAAACGTCTAAAATGGAAATTGCTCCTCTTTCCCTAAGTCCATTATAAAAATAATATTAAAGTGGGAAAAAATGAATAAAATTTAGGAAAAGTTGAAAGTGCTTTTATCTTTAAAAAGGACAAATGTGTAGTCTACATGTCATTTATAAAAAAATAGGTCTAAAAAATCAACAGAGCAACTATTGAGGAAAGCCTCTTCCAAGTGGCACATAAAAAATATTGGCAAACGTGGACTAAGTGGTGAACCCATAGACATACCATCAGTCTCTTTATAAAGGATTGTATGAAAGAGTTTATAAAGGGTTTCATTGTACTTAATTTAAGTGTCATCTAATTTATTGTATCTTAATTAATTTAAATTTACATTTTATTGTTTTAAAGAAATTAAAAAAAAAATTCATACAGACCACTGATGAAGACAGAAGAATTTGTTGAAATGTTTAGAAATAAATGAGAAAGTTCGCTGTCGTATTGGTTCTACGTTTTATTTGTAAGCTCCATTTCCCAAAGGAGAAGTCAATAGCTATGATATACTATACCTTGGTTTACCTTCGTTTTGCTTCCGCCCGAATTATTCATTCTGACGAATGTCAAGTTTGTCACTCCACCTTAGACCTACAGTTTAACGTGGAATCCGAACCACGCCCCACCAGCAACCCAGGGTCTTAACCATGAGGTTACACAGGGTACCCATTTATCTACCAGCTAATATTTTTATTGTGTGGAAGTATGAACAGTTGGGTTTTGCTGCTCGCTTCGTGCCGTCACCGGGTGTCGATCTCGGGGCCAATGGATTCGTAGTTAGCAACGCTAACTATTCACCACCATATACGAGTATATATATGAAGGGGATGATAATGGTGATGTCTGCATATTTGTACACGCATAAGGAAGTATACAAGTTAAGGAAGAAGCAGGGAAAGCTTTAGGAACACATTCCACTCTGTCAGTACCCCCACTCCCATTAGGTTGTGTTTCGGGGAGGCTTTCGGCGCGCAAACCGCAGCGGGCATTGTAGTATACATACATACATACATACATACATACATACATTATATATATATATATATATACATTATATATATATATTATATATATATATATATATATATATATAATATATATATATTTTTTTTTTTTTACGCCCAAACATCGAAATCGCTCAATGAGCGAAAAAAACAGCCACAACGCGTTGTGGATGCATCTAAGTGACCACACACCGATGTTAGATATTTATCGCTTCATGGTCGTTCTCAAACAACCGCAACGCGTTGTGGACGATTCGGATATGACCACAACGCGTTGTGGACAATTTGAAACGACCACACACCGATGTCTTTCATCAAACTCTATTTAAACATGACGTATATTGAAATGATATAAACACGACGTATATTTATCGACGTATTCACCGATTAAAAAGCAAAGTTAAGCAGATATGCTAGAAAAAAGATAAAGTCTTTTAAAAAATGATTATCAATAATTTTCCCGTACGTTTCGATTAATTTTAAGCAACTTTAGAATGAGACGTAAATGTAAAAGTTAACCAACTGGTTAGGTTAATTGAATGCCCGGTTAGGTCGACTGAGTGCCCGATTAGGCCAACTGAGTGCCCGGTTAGGTCAACTGAGTGCCCGGTTAGGTTAACTGAATGCCCAGTTAGATTAATTGTACGCCCTTGACGATTGGTTAGGTTAAGCCGAGATATTTTCGTTAGTTTTAACGAAAATATCACGACTTAACCTAACCAATCGCCAAGGGCGTACAGTTGACCTAACCGGGCATTCAATTAACCTAACCGGGCATTCAATAATTTTCATATCGTCTACAACGCTTTGTGGTTGTTTTAGAACGGCCATGAAGCGAAAATATATTTAACATCGGTGTGTGGTCACTTAGGTGCATTCACAACGCGTTGTGGCTGTTTTCGCTCACTGAGCGATTTCGATGTTTGGGCGTAACATATACACTATATATATATATATATATATATATAATATATATATAAAATAATGTCTACTCATTATTGGCTTTTCCTCAACGTTATTACTCCTTCCTCAATATTTTAGTAGACATTATGTGGTTACGATGTTTTATAGAACTCCTTTTTCCTGTAATTCATAAACGCACATGAACGCTGCGTGAAGAATTTGAAATAACGTACCTTTAATATACAATCAATTAACTACTGATGAAGCGTAACACGAGTCGATAAATATTAAAAATAAACCTTTGAAAATCGATTGGCTATTCGACTAGAGAACGTTACGTCCGTTGAAAGTTATTGATGAGGAAGGTTATTGTCCAGAGCAGTGCTGTCCAACTTCTATAAAGCGCGGCCAAGATGTTGCCTATAATCATACACTGTTGGTTAATACGACTTAGGAACCCGCTGAATGTTGTTCTCCCTACTAGAAATGACAAAATAGGGAAGAAAATTCAGAAATGAAATTTGGCAAACGTCCATTCCGCGGACCACATGCGGCCCGCGGGCCGCAAGTTGGACAGCGCTAGTCCAGAGGATTGAAGAGTTATAAAATATATGTACAGAGAAGGAAAATTTGAAAATGTTAAGTGTATGAGGCCATGGCGTAACCAATGTCGTAACACCACTTCCCGTTGATCAGCGAAGTAAGTTAAGCGACATTCGGTCGGATAGTAGTTGGATCGGAGATCCTCCTCTTCGTTCAGGTCATGTAACGATCTGTGCGTGGTTCGGATCTCACGTAAAGCTGTAGGTCCCCTACGTCATATGACCTTAGATGTTGCGAAGGAGGTTAAACAACACAATCATTACATATTTTTTGTTAAATGTACTAGGTGGTACTCAAATTCTCTCTCTCTCTCTCTCTCTCTCTCTCTCTCTCTCTCTCTCTCTCTCTCAGTCATAAGAAACCATGTTAGATAACTTTACAGTGTATACTGTGGCTATTGTAATAAATTGTTAAACAGGTATATGAAGTGTGGCATAAATTTGTGATGGAGCGCTCAGAAGTTCCGCGTACAAAGTCTTCAAAAGATGGTTTAGTATAAAGAATGTGCGGAAATCGTTTAGTTGGTTGGTTTGCAGAGAAAATTTATACGCACATAAAATAAAATCATTGTTAAAGCTCTGGTTCTTGTAGAATGCTTTTCCGCCACAAACATATAAATATATGTAATGTGTGTGTGTGTGTGTGTGTTTGGCTACCTTACGAAACTGTAATTTTTAGGATACTCACAGAGCTCATCGCGACATTTGCGATGTCACCAGTGTCAGATTTTTTCACATTGAAAATCATTAAGTGTCATGAGAAAAGTGATATAATGAGGATTAGACTAGGTGTGTGCGCGTAGGCAACTGAGCATACTGTAAATGAGGTACAGTGCAGAGCATTTTTTAAGCTTTTCCCATTGGGCGACAAAGGCAGATCGGGAAGTGGGGTAGGGATTAAGGCAGGGGTGTGCTGCCAATTTCTTAACAACCGGTTCTGATACAGATAGGGGTGTAAATCGGCGAGTGCCAATGGCGTGACTCATTAAGCTAGGGGGTCTGTGGTGAGCGGTAGCTCCCCAGCGGGGAAATTATTTAACAGAAATTATTTAACATATTCTTTATACTCACTAATGACATAATTATCTAAAAATAAACTAGTTTTTCATCAAAAAATAAATAAATATTGAAACTGCTTGTGATACTACCTATATCTTTCTATAGAATCCTGAAAAAATGAAAAAAAAATTAGATATAAATAAATTTCTACTGACTGTTAAATATTTGTTAAAAACAAACAAACGGCTCGTGGATATAATCAAAATTTAACAACCGGTTCGGGCGAACCGGACCGAACCAGTCCCAGCACACCCCTGGATTAAGGATACTATGGATCCGGATGTTCCCTAATCAGGCCACCATCCCCGTGTGGTCTGAAATAACACTAGCATTATCTATTTATAACTATTCAATGTAAATTTCATATTTACATTTAGGGTAAACAGTTCTAATTGTGACATATGTACGTGTATTATATGTATTTATATGGCTTCCAAGACAATGCTCCCAAGACAACTCCCAAGACAATTCTATTTTTAAAAATTTTGAAAATTCCTTGTCGCCCTGTACCCTAAAATTTCATTTCCTGGGCGACAAATTTTCTTCACTGGGTGACATTCATGTCACCCACTCACTAGGTTAAAAAATGCTCTGGTACAGTGTGTGATTATTCTCAAATGCAGTTGGGTATTTTTTTTGGTGGAGGTAACACTTTTGGTACCTTTGAACACTTTTGGTACCTTTGAACATTAAAAAATAGATAAATTTAACAAAAAATAGATAAATTTATCCAAAATTAACCAAACTTAAATCAGGACCTAAATTAGATTTGAGTAATTAGCCTTTAAAACACATTTTTTTGAAAAAGTTGATACCTCACTTCTGCAGAGATACAAACATATATATATATATATATATATATATATATATAATATATATATATATATATATATATATATGTGTGTGTGTGTGTGTGAAGGTAAAAGACACTGGAAGAGAAGCTTCTCTCCATTAGAGTGAATAATAGCGGAACTTTTTATTCACCCTGTATATCGTTTCAGCGTGGAACATTTGCAAAGAAAAACAATCTTATGATTAAAAGATTACATTGATCTTTGTCATTATAATTTACATTTAAATGAGGTAATTTTATACCTCAACAAAACGAATGAAAACAATTGAAAGAAAATTTGTCTTTTTTCTTAGAATTTAGATAGACACCGTTTCGATAACAAACCTGATGCCCTTTTCGGTGGATAAATAAAGAATGATGGAGTTTTCTGATAGGATGTTTTCAGCTGAATGTAACACGTACGAATCAATGAGAGACTATCTATCTACCTATCTATTTATCGATGTATGTATATATGTATGGATGTCTATCTATCTATCTATCTATCTATCTATCTGTTTATGCATGCTATATTCAGTTCCTGTCAGTAAACTTCATCAATTTTACTGATAAATACCTATAAGAATCGTAGAGTTTTTTACGAAGGGACTTTTTAAATCGACTGTATATACGTGTATCTTCATGTAGACACTATATATATATATATATATATATATATATATATATATATATATTTTTTTTTTAATACATGTTCAAAACTGTATACTTTTTTGTATAAAAACTTGGGCAAAATTTGTTTCGGATTTTTCTTTATACTTGAAGCAAAAATAACCGATATTCGACAACACCACTTCTTGTCACAAATCCATCACGCAAACACGCAACTACCAGAACAAGAGAACATATACTGTGTATATATATATATATATATATATATATATATATATATATATATATATATATATATATATATAGTCGTATTTCTTACATTGAAAGATGTAGTGAGTTTTCTTTTTACATTACTGTTGATATGTAAAAGTAATTGAGCGTTGTTGATGTTTATGTTATAGTGTCTGTCTAAACGATGTTTGTGCAAGGCAGAGTTATCATCTCCCGTTTCCACACTGTATTTATGTTGGTAAAGCCGTCCTTTAAAATCAATAGTTTCACCTATGTAACTCTTAGAACAATTCCTGTATGGGAATTGGTGAATTCCAGAGTTGGAAAAACAATTTGACAGTTGATTTTTTGGCTGAAGACCATGAGTAGAATAGGGGATCTGTGAGTCCAGGTGAAACTGAGAGGTCGGGGAGGTGAACAACATCCCGAAGCGACTTAGCGTTAATACTGAGGCCTTCCTTCTGCCAAAAAAATAAACTGTTGAAAGTGAAAAAGAGAATATGGCAAAGTCGAAGTGATTTTATAAAAAGGGAAGTGTGTAAGACAATTTGAATGTCATTTTCAATGGGAAAATCTTCGAGGTATTCAAGAGTTGTCTTAAACGGAACTTCAGTAGAAAGAGAGACCACAGCAAAACTAATCATCTTTTTGCCATATACTCTATATAAAGGGTGATTTTTATTCGAGAACCATGAGAAAGAGCTATATCTCAAGACATACATGAAATAGAAACTTAAAAATTGTGTGTATACCGGTGTCAGCATATGTCGTACGCGTGCGTATAACATCACTGCCCGTTACTCTGAATTGCTTCACCAACTTCCATATCACTGACTTCAATGGTTTATTTCGGTCTCCAAAACGACGCTGAAACTTAACCCGACACGATTTAAATGACTTGCATTTAAAGTATCTCTCAACGATAAACACACGTTCTTCCACAATCAACCCCATTACGAGACTAACGGGGCAGCGATCAGGTGATGCGTATGCGTACGACATATACTGACGCCGATACACACACAATTTTTAAGTTTCTATCTCATGTATGTCTTGAGATATAGCTATTTTTAAAGGTTTTCGAATAAAGAAAATCATCATTCTGAGTTGTATCATATATATATATATATATATATATATATATATATAATATATACACACACACACACACACACACACACATATATATATATATATATGGGAT
Organism: Bathynomus jamesi; assembly: GCA_023014485.1. NCBI lineage: Eukaryota > Metazoa > Arthropoda > Malacostraca > Isopoda > Cirolanidae > Bathynomus > Bathynomus jamesi. The sequence continues at coordinate 143,656 of JAJOZX010003669.1, read as the reverse complement.
GAATTTCGCACATAAACACGTGAAATGAATGATAGTGCAAAGTCACAAGGAAAAAGAAAAAAATTATTCCAAGGTCTTTCGTGCGTTCAACAGAATACGTCGTCCGGGAATCATGCCTTGACGAGGTGTACTGGTGAATAAACGAAAGCCCAATAAATAATTTTTTCTTTTTCCTTGTGGGTTTGCATTATATATATATATATATATATATATATATATATATATATATATATATATATACACATTTTCTGCTATCCTAATATATATGTAGAGTCAGTTTCATAAATTTGTTTAAACTTTCACTTCAATAATTGAATAAATACGTAAGACTATTTTTTAATCTAATATTCATTTGTATCCATATAAGTTCTAAAGTGTCTTATTGTAATTGTCTCTGTATTAATTATATAACCTTTTCTTTAATTATTTATTTGAATTTTTTTTCTGATTTCAACTGATGATGGGAAAAAATATATTTTCGAAACGTTTCATTTGTAATTAGAAGAAAATATGTTTCGAGGGCTGATCTTGCGTATGATTAGTAACTATTCTTTATAAGATTAATTACCTTACCTTATGAACCTTATGTTGTTTCGTGTGTTGGTCTCTCTTCACACGGAGGTCAAGCTGGTGGCCCCGCCTCTAGGTCTGGCCTGGTGGAGGAGCGAGTTACTTTCTTGCGCTCTCCACCGTACATAGCCAGGCACGCCCGGCTCATCTGGTACTGCCCTGAGCCAGGCATCCAGTCTTTTCTTGAAGACTTCAACTTTGACCCCCGTTACGTTTCTGAGGTCCTTAGGAAGCTGGTTGAAAAGTCTTGGCCCCCTGACAACCAAGCTATTTTCCTTCAGGGTTGAGGAGGTCCCTTGTCGTGCTTTTAATTTGGGAACACTACACATTCTGCCTTTCCTATTTTCCAGTGTTCTTTGAATGGTAATTGGGTTTAGTTTTAGGTTTGGTACTAGTTTTTCGATCATTTTCCATATGTAGATTATGATGTACCTCTCTCTTCTTCTTTCCAGTGAGTACAGATTTAGTTTACGTAGTCTTTCCCAGTAGTTGAGTTCTTTGCAGCCATCAATCTTGGCTGTGAAATGCCTTTGCGTTTCTTCTAGTTTATTAGTTTCTTCCTTTTTATATGGGGACGTCAAAACTGAGCAGTATTCAAGTTTTGGTATAATCAGTGTTTTAGCAGGGGAATCATTACTGTCCTGTCCCTTCTCTTGAACGTTCTTAGAACCTGTCCGGCGACTCTTTATGCTTTATTTATCGCTATCTGATTTTGTGTTTCGAATTTCGCATCATCTGTCATTATTATCCCGATATCAATCGCTTTCATGCTTCTCTGAATTTCCTGTCTATCTGGAGCATAATATGCAGTCTGTTTAAGTTCTTCTTTTCTACCATATCTCAAGAGCTGAAATTTCTCGGCGTTGAATGACATGTTGTTGTCTTCTGACCATTTGTATATTTTGTTCGTGTCCCTCTGCAAGGCCTCCACGTCATGTACATTGCTGATTTTTCTGCTGATCTTTGTATCGTCTGCAAAGGATGTTACTATACTATTGCTGTTTACTCCGCTGTCTATGTCTGTTAGCATGATAATGAACAGGAGTGTGGCCAGTACTGTCCCTTGTGGTACTGAGTTGCGTACTTCCGATTCTGATGATGATATACCTTGAATTTTGACGACCTGCAGACGATCACTAAGGAAGTTGTAGATCCATTTTCCCACTTTGCCTGTTATTCCCATGTCTTTAATTTTATGTGCTATTATACCATGGTCACATTTATCGAAAGCTTTAGCAAAATCTGTGTATATAACATCGTAGTTGTCATTGCCTTCCAATGCATCTAGGATATTGTTGTAGTGCTCTATTAGTTGTGATAGGCATGATCTACCTGATCGGAATCCATGCTGATTTTCGTTGAATCTTTCCCGTCGTGTCTCCAGGAAATCATAAATTTTCTGTCTAACTATTCTTTCAAATACTTTGGTGAGGTGGGACGTCAATGACACTGGTCTATAGTTCTTTGCTTGAGATCTGTCCCCTCCTTTATATATAGGGACAATGTTTGCTCTTTTCAAGATGCTCGGTATTTCCCCAGTGTCTAGGGATCTTCTCCATATCCAGAATAAAGGTGTAGCTATTTCATTTTTACAGTTTTTAATCAATAATGCGTTCCAATTGTCCGGACCTGCAGCTGAATGTAGTTTCATTTGTCCTATAGCTCTCGCTACATCTTCTGGTGTAAACTCAAAGTCTGTTATATACTCTCCTTGCAATTCCTCTTCAAAGAATGCATTTATGTCAGGTATCGCTTTGTCACTTTTTGGGGTACTGAAAACTGATTCATATTGAGCTCTCAATGTATCAGATATTTCTTTTGGATCGTCGGTTAGTTCATTATTTCCCGTCCTTAAGGGCCCAATAGCGGCGCGCGTTTTTGTTTTCCTTTTTGCATAGCTATAGAAGTATTTTGGATTTTCCTTTATTGCTTCTACCGCCTTTTCCTCTTCCCTCTCTGTATGGTCCTTAATCAGGGCTTGTATTTCCCTATCGATACCCTCCAGTTTTTCTTTTATTATTTTCCTGCCATTATCTCCGCAGTTTCCTAACTTCGCCTCCACTCTCTTTCTTTTGCGGAATAGTCTTCTCTTTTGCCTTTCTAGCCAGCTCCTCTTTCCTTTTGGCTGTGATTTCGGAGCATATTTTTCTAAAATTCTCAGCGTTTTTTCCTCCAAAGTTGTTAGCATTTCTTCCGTTGTTTTATTCTCGAAAATTGTTCTCCATTCTATTTGGGCCATGGGCGATCTGATTGCTTCCCAATTTATAGTCTTCGAGTTTAAGTTAAAGGCCCCGAATTTACTTCTTTCCACAATATGTGTATTGTCTTCTAATGCTGCCATCATATTTGTTGATATCTCAATTAAGTTGTGGTCTGAGATAATGGTTGGGGTTATTTTTATATCAGCAATCAAGTTCGGGTTATTCGTGAATACCAGATCCAGGCAGTTATTTTTTCTGGTATTTTCTGTTATCTCCTGTGTCAGCATAAACTCGTTTGTGAGAGCCATCAACATTTTTGCTTGTTCCTGATCTTCTCTTGTGCCCCCCTTGTCCTGGTGAATATATATATTCCTATTCACCTTTTTGTATTTTATAAATGGGAAGTTAAAGTCTCCGCAGATCATTATATTGGGGGATGGCGGGTTTATGGCCTTTATTAGCTTTCTAATGTCATCAATGGCCTCCGAGAATTTTTCGGTTGGGGTGCTTGGAGGTCTATAGATGACTATTACTATCAAGTTTAGTTTTTCTATTTTCACTGCTAGGAGTTCCACATAGCTGTTTGATTTACTTATTATCGTCTCTGTCATATGACCTTCCTGTACATATATAGCACAGCCACCTTTCCGTCTCGTCGTTCTATCCGCTCTTAGTAAGTTGAAGCCCTCTATATTTATCTCTTTCTTATCAATACAATGTTCGCAGTTTTCACAATTTCCTTGGCAATCTTTAAGATGAGTTTCTGTGAGGCATGCGATGTCCGCCCTTGTTTCGTCCATAAATCCTTTCAGGTACGAAACCTTATTGAGTGATTGGTTTGGTCTTATTCCTTGAATATTAGCCAGGACAATTTTTATGTTCTCTGTTTTTCGTTGCCCCTTGTGCACTTCAAGTTCGTTTTCCTTCGATATCGCTTGATTCGTTGCTCTATGATCCCCCGAAAGAGATCCGTTTCCTCCTACTTGTATTGGTAGCTTCTTACCCGGTAGCGATTTGGCTCGGGGGTTTCCAGCTGTGTCATCTGCATGTGGATGACATTTAGCATTCGTAAGGTGTCTGAGATGTTGAAAAAATTTTCTTGTTCGCTTATTGTGTTTCGATTGTTGTTCCTATTGTTATTTTTATTCCTATTGTCATTTAGACTTTTTCCTTTGTTCGTTGAGTCCGTCGGGAGATGTTGATAGTAGCATTTATTCCCGAATTTGCAGGTTCCGTATTTTGCGTAAGTTCTGCAAATGTCCGGGTGGTAGAATTTACATCCGTCTCAAATTTACAACGACCATTATTATAGAAGAAATTGCATATTGGGGGATGTTCATATATACATTGTCCTCTTTTAAATCTGCAATTTTCTTTTATATAATACCTGCATATAATTCCTTCCCCATATTTACTCTTGGCTTTTGTTTTTTCCTCCTTATTGGGGGACAGTTTTACTTCGTTTACTTGACTGCCCTCTTGTCTTGTCCTATTTGTGCTATTTGTGCTAGTTGTGTTTGTGGTGTTGTTACATTTATAACTGCTGTATAATTGTTAACTGCAATACACTACACAGAAAAATATTGAATGTAACATTGATAACTGCAGTTTAGTTGAAAGTCGATAGAAGTGATTTTCTCGACAGAAATACTTTATCCAAAATACTTTTTGCGCAAACCATATTTTCTGTCCAAAAAAGTTGCTTTCCTTAACTTTCAGTAGAAATGTGGCTTATTTATTTGATCTATATGTGGCAACAATTAAAATGCTTGATAATTGCCATTCCAAGTGTTTATTAATTAATGTTTGTAGCTACAAGTTTGGTTCGTGTACGAATCACTTGCATTGTTGAATTTGGTTGAATATATCATAATTTGCATGGTTTGGTGGTCAAATAGTTCACCCTTGCACGTACATTTTAGTTATTTAAATTAAATATCTTTTTCAAGTAATCCGTATAAATTCGAACACCGGAGAGACTTTGTTCATCAGAAACAAAAGATAAAGTTTTAAAATGAATAAATATTTCATGACCTAAAAATAAACTCTCTCTCTCTCTCTCTCTTCTCTCTCTCTCTCTCTCTCTATATATATATATATATATATTCGTAAAATACTCCCATAAATTAAAAACTTTTCATGTATATATTTAAATATTTTACCTTAAATGACGTAATCAAACTCTCTGTAGAGAGGACGATATATTCGTTACAAAGGAAAAGACATTTATATTATGCGACACACACACACACACACACACACACACACACACACACACACACACACACACCAGGGTATTTTCTTTCCTGAAATATATAAAATTGACACTAGAAATGCGTTCATTTCACTTTAAAAATATAATGTCTATTTTCCCTATGAGTCCAGACTTCTGGACTCATATACAGCAAGCCCTCTATTTACGTTTATATGGAAATCGTGTAAATCGAATCCCATTTTCCTACAGAGATAATGTATTACAGCGGGTAAGCGTGTTCATTTCAAGAATTTTTGACAAGAAAAATTAAACTATATGTCTGTGCACAAGAATTATATAGAACGTAATACTTATTATATACGTACATTAATAATAGAATATAAAATACATTATGTAATTTTGTACATACTGTACTTAACAGAGATGGCTTCAAAGACTGCTTAAAGTGGAACCTCATCCGCAGAAGAATGCCTGTACATATTTACATATACGCGAGCGCAAATAGTTCCGCCAGCCGACTGGTTGTTCGTTAAATCGCGTAAACGCGGATCACGATCACGTATACCGAATAACGTTCCTTATTTTGTCTCTCGCGTATAAGCGAATCCGCGTAAATCGAGTTCACATATAAAGAGGACTTACTGTATATATATATATATATATATATATATAGTATATGTACAGTTGAAATTACATTACTTTACATTTAACTCAAAGGACAGCAATACTATACAGCAATTACGTTGAGTTTATATATAAGTTTGTAGCGGATGTTCGCTGTTGACTTTCCTTCCAGCGATTCGTTGTTTAGCGATAATTCAGAGATAAAAATGTAGTGAAAAAGGTAAATTTGAAAATATGAGTGAAAATGTAAATGAAAGTGCAGAGTTAAAGCTATACCACCACCTTTTTATCAGCGTCTTCCCATCCAGGGATTCGTTGTTCATCAATAATTCAGAGAGAGAGAGAGAGAGAGAGAGAGAGAGAGAGAGAGAGAGAGAGAGAGAGGTAATTTTGAAACATGACTGAGAACCCGGAGGTGGGTGGGTGGGGATAAAATTTATACCCCACCTTTTTATCATAGTCGTCAATTAAGGAAATTCAGAAGCTCTGTCCGCAATAAACATGATTGAAACACGATTATGCGTTCACATATGGTTTACAAGCGTTCATAAACTTCATTTTTTTATTTTTTATTTTTGGGGTGTATGCAAATGGCGAGGAAAATTACAATTTGGACTCCGAAATTTCAAAATATTTACATTATTTTATTTTTAAATTTTATGATTCATTGGAAAACTGATGAAATTGACTAGAGTTGGAATAATCTACATATATATATATATATATATATATATATATATATATATATATATATATATATATATATATATATATATATATATATAGTCAATCGTCGCTCGAAACCATCACATGTACAATGCACACACACACACACACACACACACACACACACACACAGAAAATACCAGAAAAAATAACTGCCTGGATCTGGTATTCACGAATAACACGAACTTGATTGCTGATTTAAAAATAACCCCAACCATTATTTATCTCAGACCACAACTTAATCGAGATATCAACAAATATGACGACAGCATTAAAAGACAATACACATATTGAGGAAAGAAGTAAATTCGGGGCCTTTAACTTAAACTCCAAGACTATAAATTGGGAAGCAATCAGATCGCACATGGCCCAAATAGAATGGAGAACAATTTTCGAGAATAAAACAACTGAAGAAATGCTAACAACCTTGGAAGAAAAAACGCTGAGAATTTTAGCAAAATATGCTCCGAAATCACAGCCAAAAGGAAAGAGGAGCTGGCTAGAGAGGCAAAAGAGAGGACTTTTCCGCAAAAGAAAGAGAGTGGAGGCGAAGTTAGGCAACTGCGGAGATAATGACAGGAAAGCAATAAAAGAAAAACTGGAGGGTATCGATAGGGAAATACAAGCCCTGATTAAGGACCATACAGAGAGGGAAGAGGAAAGATCAGATCGCACATGGCCCAAATAGAATGGAGAACAATTTTCGAGAATAAAACAACTGAAGAAATGCTAACAACCTTGGAAGAAAAAACGCTGAGAATTTTAGCAAAATATGCTCCGAAATCACAGCCAAAAGGAAAGAGGAGCTGGCTAGAGAGGCAAAAGAGAGGACTTTTCCGCAAAAGAAAGAGAGTGGAGGCGAAGTTAGGCAACTGCGGAGATAATGACAGGAAAGCAATAAAAGAAAAACTGGAGGGTATCGATAGGGAAATACAAGCCCTGATTAAGGACCATACAGAGAGGGAAGAGGAAAAGGCGGTAGAAGCAATAAAGGAAAATCCAAAATACTTCTATAGCTATGCAAAAAAGGAAAACAAAAACGCGCGCCGCTATTGGGCCCTTAAGGACGAGAAATAATGAACTAACCGACGATCCAAAAGAAATATCTGATACATTGAGAGCTCAAAATGAATCAGTTTTCAGTACCCCAAAAAGTGACAAAACGATACCTGATAATAAATGCATTCTTTGAAGAGGAATTGCAAGGAGAGTATATAACAGACTTTGATTTTCCACCAGAAGATGTAGCGAGAGCTATAGGACAAATGAAACCACATTCAGCTGCAGGTCCGGACAAATGGAACGCATTATTGATTGAAAACTGTAAAAATGAAATAGCTACAACTTTATACTGGATATGGAGAAGATCCCTAAACACTGGGGAAATACCGAGCATCTTGAAAAGAACAACCATTGTCCATATATATAAAGGAGGGGACAGATCTCAAGCAAAGAACTATAGACCAGTGTCATTGACGTCCCACCTCACCAAAGTATTTGAAAGAATAGTTAGAGAGAAAATTTATGACTTCCTGGAGACACGGGAAAGATTCAACGAAAATCAGCAAGGATTCCGATCAGGTAGATCATGCCTATCACAACTAATAGAACACTACAACAATATCCTAGATGCATTGGAAGGCAATGACAACTACAATGTTATATACACAGATTTTGCTAAAGCTTTCGACAAATATGACCATGGTATAATAGCACATAAAATTAAGTATATGGGAATAACAGGCAAAGTGGGAAAATGGATCTACAACTTCCTCAGAGAACGTTTGCAGGTCGTAAAAATTCAAGGTATATCATCATCAGAATCGGAAGTACGCAGCTCATTACCACAAGGGACAGTACTGGCCCCACTCCTGTTCATTATCATGCTAACAGACACAGACAGCGGAGTAAACAGCATCAGTATATTAACATCCTTTGCAGACGATACAAAGATCAGCAAAAAAATCAGCGATGTACATGACGTGGAGGCTTTGCAGAGGGACACGAACAAAATATACAAATGGTCAGAAGACAACAACATGTCATTTAACACCGAGAAATTTCAGCTCCTGAGATATGGTAGAAAAGAAGAACTTAAACAGACTGCATATTATGCTCCAGATAAAGAGGAAATTCAGAGAAGCACGAAAGCGATCGATCTCGGGATAATAATGACAGATGATGCGAAATTCGAAACACAAAATCAGATAGCGATAAATAAAACAAAAAGAGTCGTCGGACAGGTACTAAAAACGTTCAAGAGAAGGGACAGGACAGTAATGATTACCCTGCTGAAAACACTGATTATACCAAAACTTGAATACTGCTCAGTTTTGACGTCCCCATATAAAAAAGAAGAAAATAATAAACTAGAAGAAACGCAAAGGCATTTCACAGCCAAGATTGATGGCTGCAAAGAACTCAACTACTAGGAAAGACTACGTGAACTAAATCTGTACTCACTGGAAAGAAGAAGAGAGAGGTACATCATAATCTACATATGGAAAATGATCGAAAAACTGGTACCAAACCTACAACTAAACCCAATTACCATTAAAACAACACTGGAAAATAGGAAAGGCAGAATGTGTAGTGTTCCCAAATTAAAGGCCCGAAAAGGGACCTCCTCAACTCTGAAGGAAAATAGTTTGGTTGTCAGGGGGGCAAGACTTTTCAACCAGCTTCCAAAGGACCTCAGAAACGTAATGGTGGTCAAAGTTGAAGTCTTCAAGAGAAGACTGGATGCCTGGCTCAGGATGGTACCAGATGAGCCGGGCGTGCCTGGCTATGTACGGTGGAGAGCGCAAGAAAGCAACTCGCTCCTCCACCAAGCCAGACCTAGAGGCGGGGCCACCAGCTTGACCTCCGTGTGAAGAGAGACCAACGCACGAAACAACATAAGGTTCATAAGGTAAGGTTTTAAGGTATATATTATTCGATACATTTACAGCTTAAGTGAAAGTATGAAGAGTTTAACATCTTTTTACATAGAGTATCACTCCGCCCATACCTCTATTTCAGAGTACGAGCAGCTCGCAGCGACATTGCCACCGGAATAAGGGGTCACTGTACTGATGAGGCATCTGTACGTGGTTCATTAACACTGAAAGCACCAATGATTCGTGATGCTATAGTTCAAAGAGAATCCATATTCGTTTTCGCGCAATTTTCACACACACACACACACACACACCACACACACACACACACACACACATATATATATATATCATGTCCCAAATTTTGTTAAAAATGATTGCTAATTGAAGGTAAAGCTTGAGACTAATCCATTCGATGTGGAATAATCGCTTTCGCATTAGCGTTTCTATGACAACCACAGTATCATATAATATATCTAAAAGATGTTTCAAAAATATACAAATATTGTAAAATAAATTAAAATACTGTAGATTGTATGACATAAATCGAATAATATATATATATATACACTGCGTTCCAAATTATTAAGCAGATTACATTTTCTCCAATGTTTTCAAAAGTTTTTCCCCGATTTCAATGAAATTTGTAGCAAATAATCATTATATATAGCAGCATTGATGATATTCATTTCGATAAAATATTTTGATAATTAAAATAATTATCTCATTTTAGTGAAAAATATGTAAAATATTGTGTTCCGAATTATTAAGCAAGTATTCTATTTACGGATCTAAATGGTGAAAATGGGTAAGAAGGATTTAATACTAACTGAGAAAAGAAAAATAGTCAAGTTACTCGCTGAAAATATAAAATCTATTGAAATTGCGAAGCAGTTTGGCAGAGCTTATCGAACTGTAAACAAGTTTGTAGCGGAGGGTACGAAACTGAGGCAGCGAAGTGATAAAGGAGCTGTAAGAAAAGTGACAAGGCGGCAGATATCTATAATCAAGCGTAAATTGCAAAGCATCCATTGTCCTCAAGTAAAGAGGTTTTTGAGCAGGCTGGCATACATAATGTACCAAGAACATCTCGATGTGGAATCCTCCAAACAATTGGCAAGACGTGTAAACCTACGATTCAGTCACCATTAACACCCAGGTACAAGAAGCAGCGTGTTGAATGGGCGCGTCAGTACGTGAAAACAGATTTTAATACTGTATTGTTCACCGATGAATGAAAAGCAACCCTTGAGGGACTTGATGTTTGGTCAAGAAGGTGGATTGCTGAGAGCCAATTTCTACCATCGAGATTAAGACCCCAACAAGGTGGATTTAGTGTCATGTTTTGGGCAGGATTAATAGGCAATGAAGTAGCTGTCCCATACAGAGTGCCTGGTGGTGTAAAAATGAATGCCCAGTCTTACACAAACTTTCTAAAAGAAAACCTCATTCCATGGTAGAGATTGACCCTTAGCAATCCATCTTCTTGACCAACCATCAGATCCCTCAAGGGTTGCTCTTCATTCATCGGTTAACAATACAGTATTAAAATATGTTTTTACGTATTCAACACGCTGCTTCTTGTACCTGGGTGTTAATGGTGACTGAATCGTAGGTTTACACGTCTTGCCAATTGTTTGGAGGATTCCACATCGAGATGATCTTGGTACATTATGTATGCCAGCCTGCTCAAAAACCTCTTTACTTGAGGACAATGGATGCTTTGCAATTTACGCTTGATTACAGATACCTGCCGCCTTGTCACTTTTCTTATAGCTCCTTTATCACTTCGCTGCCTCAGTTTGGTTCCCTCCGCTACAAACTTGTTTACAGTTCGATAAGCTCTGCTAAACTGCTTCGCAATTTCAATAGATTTTATATTTTCAGCGAGTAACTTGACTATTTTTCTTTTTTCAGTTAGTGTTAAATTCTTCTTCTTACCCATTTTTACCATTTAGATCCGTAAATAGAATACTTGTTTAATAATTCGGAACACAATATTTTACATATTTTTCACTAAAATGAGATAATTATTTTAATCATCAAAATATTTTATCGAAATGAATACCATCAATGCTGCTACATATAGTGATTATTTGCTACAAATTTCATTGAAATCGGGGAAAAACTTTTGAAAAAATTGGAGAAAATGTAATCTGCTTAATAATTTGGAACGCACTGTATATATATATATATATATATATATATATATATATATATATATATATATATATATATATATATATTATATATATATATGTGTCTCGGTGGTGTAGGGGTTAGCATCCTTAACTAACATTACCTTCGAAGTTAGGGGGCGCGCAGCTTACCCAGCTGTTTATCGTTCCTTTGGTTGTTAGATGAATAAGTAACATAAAAATTTTGCAAATGAAGCGAGATGCTGCACCGGGGTCGAATATAAGTCGATCCTAAACATTTGTTCAAAACCCAATATATATTATATAACCTTTGGTTAACCTTTGGTTAGCTTCCGCCCGAATTGTTCATTCTGACGAAGTCAAGCTTTTCACTCCACCTTAGACCTACAGTTTAACGTGGAATCCGAACCACGCCCCACCAGCAGCCCAGCGTCTTAACCACTAGGCCACCAAGGGTACCCATTTATCTACCAACCACTTTCTTTATTGTGTGGAAGGATGAACAGCTGGATTTTGCTGCGCGCCGGCTGCTGTCACTGAGTGTCAAACCCGGGGCCGATGGATTCGTAGTCACCGACTATAAATATATATATATATATATATATATTATGGGGCAGCATAAAATTCAACATCCGCATCCGCACCTGCGGGATGCGGATGTTGCGGATGTGTACTATTTACTAAATTGCTATTTTTGAAACACAATTTGCCCCTCATTCAGTTCAAATATTTAAACTTGTGCAGCCTTCGTGTGATCTTTAATAAGTAACTGGCAATGTCTGTTGTGTATTTCTATAATTAATTGTTCAAGCTACAATACATAACAATGTTATAAGCACACTACTTTTCAAAGGGTGGGGGTTGGAGAAAGTGGTTGGTGGGATACGAGACGAGTTGGGTCTCCGTCCCGCATCCTGGTAACACACAGTTGTGTGGTGAAAACTCGTCCATAAAAAGAGTGTATGTAAAAAAATTATAATTACAAAATAATATTATCTAATATCTAATATTTATAACTAACCAAAAATCGAAAGTCAATTAATAAATTAAGTATGAATTTAAACTATCATATTATAAAGCTGACAAATTTATGCAAGAACATCCGCATCTGCATCCGCATCCGCATGGATGTTAAAGTTTGGCATCCACATCTGCGGATGTCTGAAGTCTGACATCCGATACATCACTAATATATATATATATATAGAGGGTGAGCGAAAAGTCTCTGTGCACCTGTCCACTTCCAACACAGTGCAGGTACAGGTTCACTACACTTCTTGCAGGTGCACAGGGACTTTTCGCTCACCCTGCATTATATATATATATATATATATATATATATAAGTTAAGTTACTATTACTTTTTCTAGCGTTTATTTTTTTTAAACCTGTTTGAGGTCCTCCTTCTACAATACTCTAGTTTAATAAGAACTAATTATTATTATTGCCGAGATGAAAGGCTTCGAGTAACCACGAGGGTCTGTCTTTCTCTGCCTGTTTACACTTCCTTAAAAAAAATAAGTTATCCTTAAATAAATAAGAGAGAGAAAGTATATTGGAAAATTATTTTAGAAGCGGTTATAATTTATAATTTATTATTTTTTTATTATTATGTATTATTATTATTATTATTATTATTATTATTATTATTATTATTACTTATTAATATTATTTCTACTTCTTTTTATTGTGGTGTGTATAGGGACATATATTGCTTGTGTTAGAGAATATTATACAGGGTGTTCGGAAAGTCACTGTGCACTTATATAATTAATGTTTTTTTATATTTTTTATATTTTTATATTTATATTTTTTATATTATTTTTTTATTATTTTATTATTATTTTATTATTATTTTTTTTAGTTTTCACACCTTTTATAAGTTCTGATGGTCCCATCCATAACCTCTATCATATATGCAATGTTATACTATTGTATGTATTAAATAAATAAAAGTGCACAGTGACTTTCCGAACACCCTTTATTATAAAGGGTGTTCGGAAAGTCACTGTGCACTTATATTATTTAATAGCATACAATAGTATAACATTGCATATATGATAGAGGTTATGGATGGGACCATCAGAACTTATAAAAGGTGTTGAAAACTAAAAAAAAATAATAATAAAATATAAAAAAAAATATAAAAAATATAAATATAAAATATAAAAATATAAAAAAACATTAATTATATAAGTGCACAGTGACTTTCCGAACACCCTGTACTACTTGTTAAATTTATTTCTCCTTCACAGAGTTCCACAAGTTTATATATATATTTATATATATATATATATATATATATATATATATATATACATATATATACACACAGACCTAACACACAGACCTAATGTGTATCGAACAAGGAACCCTTGTGGGCTATTTAATTCGCTGTGGTCCGAATAAGTAATGGTAAATGGCAAATACTAAAGTTTTTTTCTTTTTCATGATGGAAGCCCAATCCGAGCAACGGGTGACTGGCAAAGAGGTCCCAAATTATAACATCCCTTACCAGCTACCTGCTGAGAAGCTAGGACCGGGTCTACGGTTTAAATCTAACTTAGACAGCTGCATTCAGAAAACTCAACATACGGAAGAAACTAGTTGCATTTGCGTCGAATTGAATTCACATCAAAGATAAAGGGCAACTATTGTATTTCTAGCCAAACTATACATTATGTTATATATATCAGTCTGGGAACGCCCCACTTTAGGTGAGTTCGAACGACGGTTCAGGATCGACCTACGGTCGACCCTGCTGCAGCGTCCCGCTTCATTTGGGGGATTTGGTGAAGGAGGTAATTGCTGTCTGATCTCCTCCTGTCCTCGTAGCCAGCCACGCATGGCTAGTCAGGGACTTTGCACAGGAATCTGTCCAGCTGGTTCTTGAAGTTATTCAGGTCGGTGTGCTGGAGATTCCTCACTTCTTTTGGTCGGATATATATATATATATATATATATATATATATATATATGTATGAGAGAGAGAGAGAGAGAGAGAGAGAGAGAGAGAGAGAGAGGTGCGCTTCCAATACGTACTCTACCGTAAAATGTACATTCCAATATGTGCTAACTAACGAAAATATCACGACCTAACCTAACCAATCGTTAGGTCAATTGTACGCCCTTGACGATTGGTTAGGTTAGGTCGTGATATTTTCGTTAGTTAGCACATATTGGAATGTAAATTTTACGGTAGAGCACGTATTGGAAGAGCACCGAGAGAGAGAGAACAAATATAGTTTCAAATTTTGTATAAATAAAATAAATGTTTTCCACTTAAAGGGATTAAATAGTTTCTTTCAATTGAATCTCTAAATATTAATTGTTTATTGTTACAAACAGAACTCACTTATTAAATATTGTTTACAGAAATCGACGCCAATGCTTTGAAAATACTCCACTTCGACAATGAGGATAAAATATAATGAAATTAACCAATTGAATAATCTCTTCCGAAATATGCGAATAAATTCAAATAACGAAGCTTTGTTTTCTAAACATTGTAAACATGTTTTCCTAACTTCTAAACACAATCTATGCTGACTCGACCTGTTTCTTTCCCTTAATTAGCATCGTTTAATATAGTCTTGCAATGGATGTTGTCTTGCAATGGATAAAATGTTTGCAATGTTTAAAAAGTAATCGCTTTGAGAATCCTTTGCGATGTTTTGAACGATTTTTCCCTTTCGTTTTTTATTCTACAAAAGATTGCTCCTTCTATTTATCTATCTATCTATCTATCTGTTTCTTGGTTTATATATATATATATATATATATATATATATATATACAGTAGTTAAAACTAAATAGAAATTAATGGGTTTCATACAGTTTTCGTAATATTTTTTACTGGATACAGTTTTTAGAATAATTCTTTAGAATACAGTTTTGAAATTAATTCTACAGAAATTGACTTTTATAATAACAGTTCTGTAAAACAGTTTCATTATAATTGTTCAGAATACAAAATTATATAATAATCCTATAGAATAAAACTTCATAAGTGTATAGAATACATCTTCATAACTGCATAGAATACAGCTTCATAACTGTATAGAATACAGTTTTCCAAGTAATTCTATAGCACACAGCTTTTAAAACCTTTGTATAAAATACAGTTGTAAAATATTTATAGAATATAGTTTAAAATTAATTCTTTATAAAATTAAAATATGTTTGATTTTTCATTAAATCATTTTCAATTTTCATCAAAGCAAGAGAAACTACAAAATATACTTCATGATTCAAATCTTTACCCAGAATCTTCGTAGATAATAAGATAAAGATATTACCATTACTAGTAAGATAAAGATAAGATATTACCAGTAATATAAAGATAAGATATTACCAGTAAGATAAAGATAAGATATTATCAGTAATATAAAGATAAGATATTGCCAGTAATATAAAGATAAGATATTACCAGTAATATAAAAATAAGATATTAACAGTAAGATAAAGATAAGATATTACCAGTAATATAAAGATAAGACATTGCTAGTAAGACAAAGATAAGATATTATCAGTAATATAAAGATATTACCAGTAATATAAAGCTAAGATATTAACAGTAAGATAAAGATAAGATATTACCAGTAACATAAAGATAAGACATTGCTAGTAAGATAAAGATATTACCAGTAAGATCAAGATAAGATATTACCAGTAAGATAAAGATAAGACATTACCAGTAAGACAAAAAAGATATTACAAGTAATATAAAGAAAAGACATTACCAGTAAGACAAAGATAAGACATTACTAGTAAACTAAAGATAAGATATTACCAGTAAAATAAAGATAATATATTACCAGTAATATAAAGATAAGATATTACCAGTAATATAAAGATAAGATATTACCAGTAAGATAAAGATAAGATATTATCAGTAATATAAAGATAAGATATTGTCAGTAATATAAAGATAAGATATTACCAGTAATATAAAAATAAGATATTAACAGTAAGATAAAGATAAGATATTACCAGTAATATAAAGATAAGACATTGCTAGTAAGACAAAGATAAGATATTATCAGTAATATAAAGATATTACCAGTAATATAAAGCTAAGATATTAACAGTAAGATAAAGATAAGATATTACCAGTAACATAAAGATAAGACATTGCTAGTAAGATAAAGATATTACCAGTAAGATAAAGATAAGATATTACCAGTAAGATAAAGAGAAGACATTACCAGTAAGACAAAAAAGATATTACAAGTAATATAAAGAAAAGACATTACCAGTAAGACAAAGATAAGACATTACTAGTAAACTAAAGATAAGATATTACCAGTAAAATAAAGATAAGATATTACCAGTAATATAAAGATAAGATATTACCAGTAATATAAAGATAAGATATTACCAGTACGATAAAGATAAGATATTATCAGCAATTACCTATTGCTGTGCACTGTTTTCTGACACAAAAAGAGTTAATAATTTTGATATGATGTCAACGACCAAAAAAATCAAAATTTTTTCCAAGAATTTTTATCTTATTCAAACTGTATTTTAATGATTTTAAATAAAAAATTAATATTAAAGTTATTTATTTATTTTAAAATTCGATTTAGAATTTTAGACAAGGAAATTCGGAAGAATACATTTTACTTATATTTAAACAGTGAATATTTAATTACATAGAACTGAAATTATAATTAGTTGAATATTATGGAATATTATAGACATTTATAGAATTATACTCAGTTAAAGTAAATGGATTTTATATATATATACACACACACATATATATATATATATATATATTATATATAATATATATATATATATATATATATATATATATATATACTGTATACACACACACACCACACAACACACACGAGTATATACACTAATAATGATAATCTTTATGACCAGAAATATATCCCATAAAATATAAATATATATAATTTTTTATATGTTTTATATGAAATGTCTAAATATAATGTCTCTCTCTCTCTCTCTCTCTCTCTCTCTCTCTCTCTCTCTCTCTCTCCATATATATTCTCACTGTATAATAATGGGGGACTTTAACGCACATGTGAACTCGGAATTCTTTGTAGAATTGGGTAACATGTGCGAGTCGGCCAATTTAAATATAAGTGATGTAGATGTATTAGGGGTAGCCAGTGGCAATTTTACATACGTTAGCGATATGAGTGGTACCACCAGGTGGGTTGATCATTGTCTCACTAGTAATAATCTAAAGGATCGAATTGTTAGAGTTCATATTCTGCATGATTTCCTTCTTTCTGATCATAGACCATTAGAAATATTAATTAACGTTACCAATTTATGCGTAACACGACTTAACAAGAACTCAATACGTAAGAATAATCGCGTCGATTGGTCCAATGTTAATATACAACAGAGAATAGAATACAAAGACAGAACAAGTCGCCCCTTTAATAATTTAGAAATTTTGCACCTTGCCTGTAATAATCCTTGCTCAAATGATTCTCACTGTAAACTCATGTATTATAGTAAGATAATATCCCTGTTAAGAGAAGCAGGAAGCCCCCTGATTAAATCTTACAACAATCATACTAAGATTATTCCTGGATGGAATGATTTTATTGCCCCCCTGAAGAGGGAGTCAAAAGACGCCTATGGTTTGTGGTGCTTTCATGGTAGACTCAGATTAGGACCAGTATACTTGAATATGTGTAGAAGTCGGGGTCAGTATAAGGCGGCCATACGGCGATATAAACAGGATGAGGAGTCTATTCGAGCATCAAAAGCCTGTGAAGCTCGCATAAATAACGATAACAACAAATTTTGGAAATTTTTTAAGAATCAAACGGGTGTCAAAAATGTCCTCCCTCCAACAATCGATGGGGTGTCGGGGGAGGATGAAATTGCAAAGCTGTGGAAAAACTACTACTCTAACATTCTTAACAGTGTGAGTAGGGATAATCTTAAGATAGATTGCAGCGAAACGATTGTGGGAGGGACAAGGGAAAATACTTCGATATCATTTTCTGAAGTAAAGAGGTTAATTAAAGAGTTAAAGACTGGTTCTGCGTCAGGGGTAGATGACTTATCGATGAGCACTTAAAATATGCAAATGACGTAATATGTCTGCATATATCATTGCTCCTATCAGCCATGCTTGCTCATAGCTATATCCCTGCAGAGTTCATGAGGGTATATATCTTGCCCCTGGTCAAAAATAAGTAAGGAGACATTCTGTCCAGCAATAATTACAGGCTTATTGCTGTCGCTTCCTGCTTCTCGAAACTACTAGAAAAACTCTTGTTACGCCGATTAAATGATTTCCTATGGACATCTCCTAATCAGTTTGGCTTTAAAAGGTCCCACTCAACTGACCTGTGTATCTATGTACTTAAAGAAACAATATCTAAATACATTGATAGTAATTCAACTATTTATAGCTGTTTCCTAGATATAAATAAGGCATATGATAGGGTGAACCACAATATTTTATTTGCAAAACTAGAAGACAGGAAGGTTCCCATGTACATATTAAATTTATTGAAATTTTGGTATTCCCACCAATCTTTCACTGTTAGGTGGGGCAATATACTATCCGAGTGTTTTGGCTCCTCTTGCGGGGTGAGACAAGGCTCCTTGCTCTCCCTTATGCTGTTTAATGTGTATATCGACGGATTAATTGCTTCACTTAATGAGGCAACAGTGGGATGTTGTATAGATAACACAAGGATAAATAACTTAGTTTATGCCGATGATATGGTGTTAATAAGTCCCTCTGTTGAAGGTCTGGATCGGCTACTAAAAGTCTGCGAAGTGTATTCGCAGAAACATGATATTCTTTTTAATGTTACAAAACCTAAGGTTATGCAATTTCATCCTAAAAGCTGTAATCAGCCAGCTGATATAAGGTTTAAAATGAATGGTGAAGTAATTGAGGAAGTACAAGAGTTTAAGTATTTGGGTCAAACTACATATTACCAGCTCCTTGAGTGATGACTCGGATATAAGAAAACAATCTCGAAGCCTGTGTGCTAAAGCGAATATGACCATAAGGAACTTTCGATTCTGTACAAGTGAAGTTAAAGACACTCTCTTTCGTACTTTCTGCAGTAATATATACGGACAGGAAATGTGTGTTTGAATTATAAAAAAGATTCTGGCAGAACTCTAAATTTGCTGTACAACAGGTTTTTTAGACTCTTACATAAATTATCCCCGAGATGCTCAGCTTCGCAAATGTTTGCTACCCGCAATGTCCCGAGCTTCCCGGAGGTAACAAGACGTGCTCAACACAGTCTAATGCAAAGAATTAAAAAATCAACCAACCCGATCATTCAAGCTATCCATGAGTCCTGCCATTTATCCTCTAAGCTATGGACTTCTTGGTACGAATACGTCTGTCTGTAGCTCCACTTAACTTCAACATTACAGTATTATTTCTAATCAATTGTATATATTTCTATCCTTAGTATATGAACTGTGATTGTATTAATAATATTTGTCATATGGACTATAGTCTACCAATAAACCTTTTCATTTTCATTTTATATATAT
Organism: Bathynomus jamesi; assembly: GCA_023014485.1. Classification (NCBI taxonomy): domain Eukaryota; kingdom Metazoa; phylum Arthropoda; class Malacostraca; order Isopoda; family Cirolanidae; genus Bathynomus; species Bathynomus jamesi. Next base: position 123,754 of record JAJOZX010003669.1, on the reverse strand, counting down.
ATATATATATATATATATATATATATATATGTATATATATATATATATATGGGATGAATTTCACAATTAAATACGTGAAATGAATGAATGCTACAAACCCACACGGAAAAAGAAAAACGATTCCAAGGTCTTTCGTGTATTCAGAGCTACACCTCGTCAGGGAATGACGAGGTGTAGCTCTGAATACACGAAAGGCCTTGGAATCGTTTTTCTTTTTCCTTGTGGGTTTGCAGCATATATACACCTTACCTTACCTTACAACCTTACAAAGGTTCCGCGCGATGATTTCTCATTTCGCGAAGGTCAAGCTTGTCGCCCCTCCTCTCGAGTTGGCCTGGTGAAGTAGTGAGTTGGATTCTTGCGCTCTCCACCTCACATAGCCAGGTACGCCCGGCTCATCGGATTTTGTTCTGAGCCAGGCGTCTAGTCTTCTTTTGAAGATTTCCACTGCAACTCCCTTCGTGTTTCTTAGGCCTTTGGGCAACTGATTAAACAGTTTTGGTCCTCTCACTACAAAACTATTTTCTTTCATGGTTAAGGATGTTCCCTGTCTCGCCTTCAATTTGGGAATACGACACAGTCTACCGCTTCTACTTTCCATCGTTGTTTGGGGAGTTATGGGATTCAGAGTAAGATTAGGGACTAGTTTCTCCATTATTTTCCAAGTGTAAATAATGGTGTATCTCTCTCTTCTCCTTTCCAGTGAATATAGGTCTAGTTCTCGTAACCTTTCCCAGTAATTTAGTTCTTTGCACCCATTGATCTTGGCTGTGAAGCTTCTTTGGATCCCCTCCAGCTGTCTAATGTCTTCTTTTTTATATGGGGAAGTTAGGACCGAGCAGTATTCTAATTTGGGTATGATCAGGGTTTTCAGTAGAGGAATCATTACATTCCTATCCCTTCGTTTAAAGGTTCTCAATATCTGACCCGTTATTCTCTTTGCTCTGTTTACTGCTATCTTATTTTGTGTTTCAAATTTCGCATCATCTGTCATTACAACCCCTAAATCTTTTGCTCTGGAATTTCTCTGAATTTCCTGTCCATTTGGGGTATAATATTCCATGCACTTTAGGTCTTCTCTTTTTCCGTACCGTAATAGCTGAAATTTCTCGGTGTTAAACTTCATATTGTTGTCTTCAGTCCACTTGTAGATTTTAATTTCATATTGTTATTATTTAGCCTGAAGATGAGCATATTGCTCGAAACGTTGCATTAAAGAAGACTTTTCATGGCATTTACATTCCTCCTTGTCATTGGATTTCTCCTAAATATTATATATATATATATATATATATATATATATAGGGTGATTCAAAATAATGTAGACACATTTTGAAGTTATTTATTTTGGATATTAATTGCATTTAATAGACAAAAAATTTGCTGGGTACAAAATTAAGTAGGTAAAAACAACATTTAACCCTTTGCCCAAACGGATGAATTTTAACCTGTCAAATACACGCATTCATAACTTAACCCTACAAAAAATCAGGCGGTAAAGGGTTAATTAACAGCAATTTTGTGTTAATTGTTCAAAATGCCTACCATTTACATTTTACACTCAAATATGCGACTTTTCTTGATACAGAGCTTCCTGGGCTGCGGATAATTCGTCATGAAACCGCTACTGAATATCCTCCAAGGTCACCTGATCTTACACCTCTGGGCTTCTATCTGTGGGGGTACCTGAAGGGCAAAGTGTGTGGTACAGGGTGTTCATAAAGTCACGTAAATGAATATTGTGAAGTGTACCTGCATATTCACTCGCGTGACATTATGAATACCCTGTACTAACCCTCAAAATGTGCGGCACTTACAGGAAGCGATTGTTCTGGAAGTACGCAAAATGTCAACTAATATGACTACACTGTGTACCGATCCTTTATGGGACGTTGCGCCGCAAGTTTGCGTGTAAAATGGTGAACAGTTTGAAACTTCAACATAAAATGACTACCAAATGTTGTTTTTTACATGTTTACTTACGTACACAATAAAGTTTTCGTTTATTAATTTCAAAATGTGCTTGCAGTATTTTGAATCACCCTGTACATATTATTGAGACGCAGATGTAAGGTGTTTACCAAACCTTCATTTACAGGTTTCATTGTGTCAGTCAATATTTTTGCAGAGACAGGCTCCATTGCCGGTCTGTTGCCACAACAGACAAACATTTATCAAAGGTCTTTTGATCGAAAACGTTCTTGTTTATTTTGAACTTAATTAAGGATATTTATAGAACGTCAGAAACCTGTTTCATTTCAGGAATTCTATTAAAAAAAAACTGGGATACGGCGAAAGAATGAATCCGGTTTATTTTAAGAATAAAAAAAATTATATTACATTTTTCTCTTTTATGAAGTATAAATTATTGGAATCCCACATACTGATTTTTATATATTTAATTAACGTAGTTATTAATTTGGAATTAAGGTACATATTTTATTTCTATTTTTATGAACATATTCATAGTTATTATACATGGTGATTCACTCGCTGGTAGCCCCCAGAGTATTGTATTAGCGATACTCTGGGGCTACCAGCGAGTGAATCACCCTATATTATGTCATACACAGAAAAGAAATACCCAGTTGTATCAACCAAATACTCGGTTAATTACCAAGTTTCTGACCCACATGTTAATTTGATAATTCAATTATCCATTAAACAAGCTTTTTTTTCTGGTAACAAACTTAAGTGGTTAATACAGCGATACACTCTGAAGTTTAACTGATCCATACAGACTACTGATATTAAAGATTTAACTGGTATATATATATATATATATATATATATATATATATATATATATATATATATATATATATATATATATATATATATATATATTGGAAAACCGTCTTCAAGGCCAAGACAACGGAAGAGATGCTAATGACCTTAGAAGAGAAGACGCTGGAAATTGTGGAAAGACATGTCCCAAAAATACAACAAAGAAGAAAGAGAAGCAGGTTCGAGAGACAAAAGAGGTCATTGTTCCGAAGAGAAAAAGAGTGACTGCAAAATTAAGTAACTGCAAGGACAACAACATCAGAAAAATATTAAATGATAAACTGCAGAGTATCGATTGCGTCATACAGGAACTAATTGAGAAGCATACAGAAAAAGAAGACGAAGACGCTATAGAAGCGATAAAGATTGACTTAAAGTACTTCTATAATTTTGTAAAAAGGAAGTCGAAAAATCCCACGACTATCGGACCTTTGAAAAGTGAAGACAATGCCTTATCTGATGATCTAACAGAAGTATCTGAAATATTAAGAGCTCAATACGAATCATCTTCCAATATCGCAAAAACTGACAAACTGATATGCGATAGAAACGCGTTCTTTGAAGAAGAACTACATGGGGAAAGTATAACGGACTTCGACTTTACGACAGATGATATTACACAAGCTATAGGGAAACTAAAAGCACACAGCGGCAGGACCGGACAAATGGGATGCCACACTGATCAAAAACTGCAAGAATGCAATCGCTGAGCCCCTACATTGGCTATAGAGACGATCACTAGACACGGGAGAAATACCGGGCATCCTGAAGAGCGTGAACATAGTCCCAATATATAAAGGAGGAGATCGATCCGAGGTCAAAAACTATAGGCCAGTGTCGCTTACATCTCATCTCAATAAAATATTTGAAAGAATAGTTAGACAGAAAATCTATGACTTTTTGGAAACTCAGAAAAAATTAAATGATAACCAACATGGATTTCGGTCAGGCAGATCATGCCTATCACAACTAATAGAACACTACACCAACATTATTGATGCACTTGAAAATAATGAAAACTATGATGAAATATACACAGACTTTGCCAAAGCGTTCGACAAGTGTGACCATGGAATCATAATACATAAACTGAAATATATGGGAATAACAGGAAAAGTAGGGAAATGGATATATAATTTCCTTAGTGAGCGGCGGCAAGTCGTTACAGTACAAGGAATATCTTTATCAGAATCAGAGGTCCTCAGCTCAGTACCACAAGGAACAGTATTAGCTCCACTACTCTTCATAATCACGCTAACTGACATAGATGAGGACGTTACAAGAGACAGCACAGTAAAATTCTTTGCGGATGACACAAAGATCAGTAGAAAAATAAGACACCCAGAGGATACAGGATCTCTACAAACAGACATAAACAGGATCTACAAGTGGACGGAAGACAACAATATGAAGTTTAACACTGAGAAATTTCAATTGTTACGATACAGAAAAAGGGAGGACCTAAAATCCATGGAATACTATACCCCAAATGGACAGGAAATTCAGAGAAATTCTAAAGCAAAAGAGTTGGGAATTGTAATGACTGATGATGAGAAATTTGAAACACAAAATAAGATAGCAGTAAACAGAGCAAAGAGAATAACTGGGCAGATACTGAGAACCTTTAAACGAAGGGATAGGAATATACTGATTCCTCTACTGAAAATACTGATCATACCCAAATTGGAATACTGCTAGGTCCTAACATGCCCATATAAGAAAGAAGACATTAGACAGCTAGAAGGGATTCGGAGAAGCTTCACAGCCAAGATTAATGGGTGCAAAGAACTAAATTACTGGGAGTGGTTACGCGAATTAAACCTATATTCACTGGAAAGGAGAAGAGAGAGAGAGAGAGAGAGAGAGATACACCATTATTTACACTTGGAAAATAATGCAGAAACTAGCTGGGTTAAATTTGTCAAGGAAAGGCTTTGGTAGATGCCACGCGAAGCGAGTGAATTTGGAAAGTTTACTATTTGATAAACTATACAGATTTTATAATTCAATCTTAGAAATAAAAAGGCAACGTTTATGATGTTTTCTGTAGTAGTTCTATTACACGTAATGAACGAAGCTGAAATGACAAAGATTAAAAAATTGCAAAACAGAGTAAATTCTTTTAATAAATGGGAAAAAAGATGTGATACGATCAGACAAGCAGAAATGCATAGAATAGCAAAAAGGGTAAACCGAATGAGGACAAAAGAGCACATCATACATTTAAACAAAATTACCCAACACTCAAAATAAAACCTTCTAAACTTAGAACTTAAAACTTCTTTTCGAGATTGCATTCTAGGGAAAATGTTTCCTTCTTTTGGGTATCAAAGCTTCTTTTAAGATGATATAATAGCGTCTTTTAAAGGTACGTAACTTCTTTAGAGAAGAAATGGTGTTCAAAATTTCTTTTTGAGTGATTTGAGATAATATTTCTGTGAAGCAGCAGAAATACTGCGAATTAGCGACCATCTAGACCGCAATATATTTTTCATTAAGAAACGAACAGCTAAACGTAGTAAATACAATAGTAAGAAAGCAATAAGAACAAAGAGTAATTGTAAGAATTATAACGGTGAAATAACCATTTAACGAAGATAAAGGAATGTGGCTCCAATTTATTACTAGCATTAATAACGATGAAGATGTCTGGCTAACCCAGAAATTTCCAATCGCATACATTTTTTTTTCATTTTCACAATATTGAAGACTTTACTTGAGCTTCATTTCCTCTTTAATGTTTCATTACGTGATATATCGCATTGCATCGCATATTCACTCACTCTCAGTCACCCTCAGTCACCGTCATTCTTCAATCACCCAGCGAAGTCAGCCGCACGAAGTCTCAGTCTCAACGAAGACTTCGCTTATCAATACAACCTTTTCTCTAATCGCAAACTTCCCTTGTCTGGGACATATATTTTCTTCGAGTTCAAGTCTCTCTGCGACTGAAGCTCATATTTTCTTTGAATCTCAATTGATTTTAGTCATTCAACAACTGACACTCGCTGTATCTGCTTTATTCTGAGTCTTAACGTTCTTTGAAGACACCTCTCTAATTCATCGACTACCCATTTGACGTTCAATAAAGGGCTGTCTTTCTAAGTAACACTTGAAGCCTGTTCATTTGACGCTGAAGAAACTCCACCTTACATCTCATATGGTAATATATATATATATATATATATATTATATATATATATATATATAATATATATATATATATATATATATACATATATATACTGTATATCAATACTATTAGGTTTAAACTATTAGGTTTATCAATCTATTAGGTTTAAAATGAAAGGTGAAGTAATTCAGGAAGTACAAGAGTTTAAGTATTTGGGTCAAACTATCATATTACCAGCTCTTTGAGTGATGACTCGGATATAAGAAAATAATCTCGAAGCCTTTGTGCTAAAGCGAATATGACTATAAGGAACTTTCGGTTCTGTACAAGTGAATCTAAAGACACTCTCTTTCGTACTGTCTGCAGTAATATATACGGAGAGCAACTCTGGGTGAATTATAAAAAAGGTTCTGGCAGAATCCTAAATTTGCTGTACAACAGGTCTTTTAGACTCTTACATAAATTACCCCCGAGATGCTCAGCTTCGTAAATGTTTGCTACCCGTAATGTCCCGAGCTTCCCGGAGGTAACAAGACGTGCTCAATACAGTCTGATGCCAAGAATGAAAAAATCAACCAACCCGATTATCCAAGCTATCCATGAGTCCTACCGTTTATCCTCTAAGCTATGGAATTCTTGGTACGAAAACGCCTGTCTGTAGCTCCACTTATGGACTATAGTCTGTCAATAAATCTTTTCATTTTCATTTTCATATGTAGAGGCGGGGCCACCAGCTTGACCTTCGTGTAAATATAGACCAACGCACAAAACTGCTACGAGGTTACGAGTATGTATGTGTGTGTGTGTGTTTTGGTTTGTGCGATAAGTGAATGGTCGCTGAAGGAAGCAAAGATATTGATGATGAAAAATTAAAGATACATTTCAGAATTACAGTGGAATTGTATGTAAGCGTACATGGGTAGAAATCAAAGGAGGCTCTTCAGTGCCACGCAAATAAAGTGAAATCTTACTTGAAAATATTTACAATTTAATGAATTTTAACCACAAGATGATTTCACTACAGAATTTGGTGTGTGATCTATGTAAATAGATCGCTTTGTGGCGCGGTGTGAGCAAGTCGTTGCGCCTAAATAGCTCCTCTGGTATAACTGCTTATTTACTCACTGCCTTACACAGTGATCTTGGTATAGAGATCACTTACCAATAAAAGAGAATTTTCATATTTTTGAAAAGAAAAGAAAAACGTAATTTCATTTAGAAGTTTATGTTAACCAAGTGTTTTCGTCTGTTAATTAACAATTCGCAATGCCAATTACAGTAAACCGCTTTCAAGTGAAGTCTTGTAGAACTTCCAAAGTGTGGCTCTCTTTGACCTCTCACCAACGATATTAACTGAGCTGTTACTGAATCTGTACATTAATCCCGTCCAAAATTGGCTTCCAATCGGTATATAAAGATATTTCTCAAGTAATATATATATCTCTCTCTCTCTCTCTCTCTCTCTCTATATATATATATATATATATATATGATACATACACACATACATACACACACACCACACACACACACCACAGCACACACATATATATTACTTGATGTCTTCGAATGTCGGTTGAGGATGGACCTGCGGTCAACCACTCTATTTGCCAGATTTGGTGGAGGAGAGAGTTGTTTTCCACTCTTCTCCTGCCCTCGTAACCAGCTACACATGGTTGATTGGGGATTGAGCGAAAGAACGTGTTCAGCTGGTTTTTTAAATTATTCAGGTTGGTATGTTCGAGGTTCCTGTTCTTTCGGTAACATATTCTGAGGTATTTTCGTCTGATGGTAGTTTTCGTTCGCTGTAAATCTCTTTATGTCTTGAGTTGAGGAATTAAAATGACCCCTTACGAAAGTTACGATAGCTTTATTTGATGGGTGACATAGATAGAGGTTTTGTGCATCGTTTCGTCATCTTATGTTAATCTTCGCTTTGCGTAAGTCGTTAAGACGTTTTCAGTTAGTTTGTTCAAATGGCCTTGTGCGCTTCCCTGAGAGAAGCTGACGTTGAATATAAGGTTTTCAAGTCTTCTGTGTGAATTGGAGCTAAAGTAGTGAAAAAGGTCTGTTTGTGGTTGTTGTGTAATCACTGATAATGATCGAAGTCGATGGTAAACCGATCTTGTTTCTTTACCCTAGAAAGTTTGCTGCAAGGTTGCGAACAATGAACCAAAATATGAACAATGAACCAAACAATGAACCAAACAATGAACCAAAATATGAACAATTAACCAAAAGCCAAGCCAAACTATTGCGCTATCTGACTATCTCTCTAACCAAATTTGACTGTCCAATTGCACGAACACGAGTCAACGGCAATATCACAACCATCAAATATACGTTCTATCTTTATGATCTACAGAATAGTTCAACATGGGACCAACGAGACGAGTTTTGTAACCAAGATACAGAACCTCCACATAATGTCGTTTGTTCTAATAATTTTATAGGGTATTCCTTTGACCCTGGCAGGGATTCACACACACACACACACACACATACATACACACAGATTATTTTGCTATTCCATTTAAAAGTATCGTTTTGGTTATTAAGAAAATTATATATATTTACTCAGTTTTGTTTTCCTTTGATGGAAAGTAAAATACAATATCAAGAAGAAGTTCCTTTAATGTTTTCACTTCTTTGAATGGCCGTCCAATTACAGTAATTATTACCGTACATTCCTTTCCTTGAAGATTATACGCTAACAAAATACAAACTCTAACTCAAAATCGCGTGAAGGAACGTATATATATATATATATATATATATATATAGGGTGAACCAAATGTAGGTGGACAGTAAATGATAACGTTTATTTTGAGAATACATATTTAATTTTTTTGTATACTATAATACAAAATAAAATTTAAATAAATTTAGTTATAATATTTAATATAATATAACACAAACACCATAGTTATAATGAACACCATAGTTATAATATAATATAACACAAACCGTATTCAACCTACTGTCCACCTACTTTTGGTTCACCGTGTATATATATATATATATATGATGCAAAACCACAAGGAACAAAAGAAGATTCCAATATATATATATATATATATATATATATATATATATATATATATATATATATATATATATATACACGTTCCGGGCTTGGTTTATTTAAATATTTTTTTAATTATATACAATATTTTTTGTAGATTTTGGAAGACAGAATGAATTACTGTCCATGAAAATAAGAGAAAGTTATCAAAGGTAAAATGAGGAGGTACTGTGGTCAGGCCACGACGATCGAGACTCATTACGTTAACTCTAAGGTTATTATTATTATTTCCAATACAATTAGGAGTCGAACACCCGACCTCAGTGTCTTCATTTCGTTTTTCACCCACTGAGCTGCGTAATTAACATAAAATTTGAAAATGTGGAACCAGTAAGAATATTGTGTGGCTAAAATAAAGGCATTTAAAATAAAGTTAATAAAACAACGAAATAGATCAGAGAATTAACGTTCATAATGGTGAACGAATTTAGCTTTTAGTTCCTTTTCCAAGATTTTTAATGAGTTTGACTCTTTGATTTACTGTTCGAGGTTGTGCTAAAAGGCGGAACTTTTTAGTATAATGACTTGGTCGCCAAATCAAACGTATAATTTGAGTTTTATAAAATGAGTTTGATTTTCTCGAGTGAAAGCGATGTTGGGTTTAAGAAGATAATAATATGTATTTTTATTTCTCGAAATTATGAGATCTTTACTGATCTACATATATTTAAAGCGTATAAAAAGCCACTTTTAGTGTTACATATCTTCTTGTCTGAGAAATATCAGTGTGTGATACGCAACATTTGTGTTTGTGTAGTTTGTGTCTGATTTATGTTTTTTTTATTACTGCATTTTGTATGATCGTGCACAAACGGTTAAAATTATGTATGATATGAACAGTTAGAGGCATACTGTATGTGTGGATGTACCATTATGTATAAATTTTAGAAATTTTTTTTGTAGAATTGTTCTTAATGTAGAAAAATTTCGATAATTACTTATATACATTTTCAATAATAATAATAATAATAATAATAATAATAATAATAATAATAATAATAATAATAATTATTATTATTATTTTTTATTATTATTATTATTATTATTATTATTACTATTATAATTATTATTATTATTAAATAAATATACGGGTTATAATTTTTAAGTGTTATTTCATAATTTCGTTTGGGTATATTTACATAAATTATTATATCTTAAATAGTAATTTACATAAATTACTATTTAAGATATAGAATATTTCATATATTTTGTTATCTTTATTATAATTTAGAGTTTTAATCTGAGTATAAGAATACACTTATTTGCAATTACTTGAAGTACATGATAACAATGATTCCATTGTCTGCTCCAAAGAGTATTATTTACTGTAATTTCATAGACTTTTCAAAAGATAGTGAAATACGGGTTCTATTGTCCGTAGAGTTTATGTAGATTACTTCTCTCTCTCTCTCTCTCTCTCTCTCTCTCTCTCTCTCTCTCTCTCTCTCTCTCTCTCTCTCTCTCTCTCTCTCTCTCTCTCTCTCTCTCTCTCTCTCTCTCTCTCTCTCTCTCTCTCTGTATATATATATAAACCTAATAGAATAATAGCAGTAATATTTGTGGTTGTTTATACATCTCTCTAGAGACAAAGGTTATATAATAGTTTTAAGTGGAATCCGGACCACATGTCGACACATCATCTGAACACAGCGAACGGTCATCCATCCATCCACACCTATACCAGTGTTGCTTAACCTCACTAATCAAACGAGAAGCGGTGTTGTAACTTAGATTTTGTGGATAAGACACAAATTTATGAGATAACCGACCAATTTTAGCGTGATCCCACAATTAAACTTATTTGAAATTACGTGCCGTACGCACTTCGGAAAAGGTGATGGAGATCGAATGAAATAAGGTTGAAATGAATAAAATCGAATATAATTAGGTCGAAAGGAATGAGGACAGACCTCAGGACTGGGACTGCAGCAATGTAGAACTGGAAGTAAGTCGATTCAGCGAGATTAGAAATATATAATTGCAGTGGAATTACGTCTGAATTATGGAATTAGATCAAAATTTTATTCATTGCCCGGGTACGCTTCCCCTTTGTTAGGATAAAGCAGATGAGGTTTGACTAAGTTAGATCAGGCTAGGTGAAGCCATGTTATGTTAGGTTAGATTAGATCAAGTTATGTCAGGAGCAAGGTCGAACTGGAATTAAACTGAAAGCTGCAGGTATTAACTAGAACTGGAACAAGTTGAAATTAAATTTATTAAATGAAACTATGTCGAATTTCACCATATTC
>JAJOZX010003669.1:97500-107500 GCA_023014485.1 Bathynomus jamesi | reverse complement strand
TGTTCATGTGAAAATTATTACCCCCACCGCGATTCGAAACGAGGACCTTTTAATTGGAGTTGGGAGTTCTACCAGGGCACTTATCAAACGCAACATGTCCTATATTTCAAACAATCTAGGAAACACGTAACTCTTTCGAGTCTGGAGGTTTTTTACATAGCAATCCCACACCCCTCACTCGCCTACAGTTTTACCTCGTTGTAGTGTAGTTGTAGCGCTCGCGACTCTTACTCAATAAATTCCGACTTCGAATCCCGGTGTGGTCAATTTGATTTCATACCTTAAACCGTGCTTATTCATGCGTGTAATCCCATATATATATATATATTATATATTATATAATATATATATATATAGAGAGAGAGAGAGAGAGAGAGAGAGGAGAGAGAGAGAGAGAGAGAGAGAGAGAGAGAGAGAGAGAGAGAGAGAGAGAGAGAGAAGAGAGAGAGAGAGAGAGAGTTTACATTGTTGCATATGTGACTTTAGTTCTTTCTTTTTTGTCTCTATTCCTATTTCTTTTCTTTGCTTCCTTTTCTGTCCTTTTCTCTCAGTCCTTTCCAAAATGGAGAACGACGATGGTGGTCTCTCATTGCAATCTCAACCACGAAGTCTATATCCTAAACCCATTTGTTTTCTCTTCCGCTGAAGCCATGCAATGAGTGGCTTGTTTCGGGGCTTTGAGAGAGAGAGAGAGAGAGAGAGAGAGAGAGAGAGAGAGAGAGAGATCCAAAAACCTTGAAAGGAGAACAAACTAAATCGAGTATGAAAGTATAAATATGAAAGCTTAAAACAATGTTAAAGAATCATAAGTAAAAGAAAATCCGAACAAAAGGGAAGAATCAATTAGTTATATATATATATATATATATATATATATATATATATATATTATATATATATATATATATATATATATTTTTTTTTTTTTTTTCGAACAGAGAAAGGGGACCGTAAATCAATTAAAGGAACTTTATATCAATGACTTATGTGCTGAATGAAAGATAGAATTACTAATTAATAAGTAAGTAGTAAGTAATAATAATAATAATAATAATAATTCCATTTTTGAAATTTTCGTTCTTGGAGAACCCCCCCCCCCCCCCCCCCGTGAAAAAATGCGCTCAGTAAAGTTTTGTTTTCAATTCATTTTAATTTGTTATCCTCAAAATTCCCCTTTTTAATGTTTTCAAAAAACAAAGAAAAAAAAATGACTCGTAAGTCATTTTCAGACATTTTTTTTTTAACCAAATAGCCCGTATTTATCATCTATAAACAATTCTTCTGCCCCCTTTCCCCCTTCAAAGAAGAAAAAAAAATACCTCATTGTCTTTTTCAAAATGGAAAGAAAATTAATAGTTTTACTTTGTAAAGACGAAAATTAATTGAAAATAAATTTATGATTGTCTCGGTGTGAATTCATTCACACTTAATTACTGTGGAGCAATTTGTGTATCTAAATGGCGAATTACGTCCGATGTAGAAAGATAATACACGTACTAATTTCATACGCTTTCCAATAGATACTTAAATACTGGTACTATTGACAAGTATGTTACGGATTTACGGATTTATAGCCTGATAAATAGCCTAATATCCACTCCAGTTCAGCTCAAGAAAAAAGTTAGAATAGTGAGAGAAAAGAGAATACGAAATAAGGAATAGTGAATACTTGCGAATGTGTAAACCCTTCACACAGAAATAATAAGGCCACATCTCTTCCGCTATCCACTGCTGACAAGAACGAATGGGGAAGGAAGATTTATGGAACAGGAGAAAGTGTAATGCAAAGATTAACTTCAGAGTTCATTCACACCGTACGTACGCTTATCTCATCCACTAAATTATGCATTATTGGACGGTGGAAAATGAAGGATATCATGAAATGTTAGACTCCTTAAGCTAGAATTAATAAAAAATTACGTTCCTTTTATAAATTTAAATATAAATGATCCCCACCCCAACTCCTAGTTCATATCGATGAACCTATATGGGTATTAGCAGTCGCACTAACGATAGGCTTACAAACCTATCACAATCACATATACGGACCCATTCTCATTAGTTAGATCATCCAATTAGGGGCTAATAAGTTTTCAGTAATTGCTAAAGATAATAAACATGATCGGTCCCTCTAGGAAACAATACCCATTTTTAAATACAAATCAGATATACCCTAAATTATTATACCCCTTTTCATAATCTTAATATTCTCCTATTCTTTATTTTAATATTCTTTAATAACTCTTACCAACCACCATTTCTGTTTTTTATTCCCTGCTCATCAGTAATCGAGTAACTTCACTATTTATTTACATTTTTAAGGTTTTTATATTTTAAAAAAATTTTAATTTTAATATTTTTAATTTTAATTTGCTTATACTGTATTTTTTCCAGTAATTTTTTTAAATACACAAATATAATTACATTTTTGACCATCCGGGGATAGGTAAACCCTTCTTTAGGTTTTTAATCGTTAATTTTAATTTTATCTTTATAATATAACTGTATATTTGTTTTAATTTTAACTGTATAACTGTTAATGTTTATAATATTTTAATATATAAAATATTGTTAGAATTTAATATTTCGTTTCTAACTACACCTGAAAATGTCGAAAATGTTCGCCTACTTAATAGTATTATATATATATATATATATATATATATATATGAGGAGTCGCGAGTACGAGGGAACTCGCCACATTGGCGAATTTGCGATTGTTCACCGAATGAACGGTTCAACCCTTTCCCCATTCACAGGCAATTGGTATATCCAAATACCCACCTCGTATGCTCAAAATTTAGTTATTTTCAATGCGTGTATTTGCGCTATATGCCCCTCGTGCACAATAGTCACAAAGTTTAAAGGCTTGTATCTCAGAACTGGTTTGGCGAGTGAGTTCGCCCTTCGCACTCGCGACGCCTCATATATATATATATATATATATATATATATATATTATATATATATAGGGTCCACCAAAAAAAAAACATGCGTCCGTACTTTTCCTTTTAAACTCAATAATTTCTTTTAACTTTTGATAAAACTTTAACAAAATATAATAACGTTATCCGACAACATTTCTTTAAGTTTTTAGCCCAATAGCTGAATAGACCTCATTTTAGCACGTAAACAAAAATAAAATGTAAAGATACCGTAAATACTCAAAATTTCTTTAATTATACAACCAAAAATTCCTTTCATATAAAATTGTTATTAAGATGTCAAACTATGATAAAAATACTGTTCAATGTGTTTTCCTCCAACTTCTATTACTTTTCGAAGTCTTGGTCTAAATTGACCTACTGCCAAATCAATCTGGTCACCATATCTCCAGTGGTTAACATTTCTGATTTTCTTACCACGATAAACTCGTTCTGACAAGTTTTCCCAGATCCCATAATCAACAGGATTCAAATCAGGACTGTTCGGAATTCGGGAAGAAACTTCTTCAATGTTTTCTTCCTTTCTAACACTCCTAGGACGACCACTACTTTTTTTCTGTCATTTGATGCCTGTAGCATCAATTTTTTTTCAGCAATGTATCCAGTCGGCCCAGTGTCCATCCTTTATTGGAGAATCCCGCCAATATTATGTGCCTTCCATATCTCCTATTAAGCCTATAATGCTTAATAATTATTTTATCTTCATCAGAGAATGGCATTTGAGGGATATCTACAGTAATTTTTTTTATCTTAAAAAAAAGAGAAAAATTATTTCAATGCGCACGTAGATTTATGGAACTAAAAAATGAAGCTAATATTAAACAACCATATTTAACCATTCAGTTATAATAATTGGCTGGCTTTTACAAAATTCAATGGTAATTATTGTCTGTAAATTTTGCATAAATCATCAAACACATTTTGACTTATTAGGTTATAATCAAGCGCATGTTTTTTTTGGCCGACCCGTTTTATATATATATATATATATATATATATATATATATATATATATATATATATTATATATATATATATATATATTATATATATATATATATATATATATATATTAGGGTGACAACTTCTTATAGGGATAAAATTTGAAATTCAAAAAATTTTCCGGCCATTTGTCCAATGCTGCCACCCTAGGAGGAAACACCGTAGACGAAATCTCATGGAATTCGGAAAGCATTTAGGGGTGCCTCGAGTCACATGAATGAAACTGTCGCGCGGAAAAATTTCAAGAATGAACGAGTTTCGACAACGCTTCAAAAACAAAAATGTTTCGAGAATGCAAGTGTATTATATAATTTAACAGAATTGTTTCCTTTATTTCATACTATAGATTATGCAAATCGATTAATTTATTTCATTAAATTAAAATTTTCATAAATAAATCGTTAAATAATATGATGTGTATCAATCTTTGGATGATCAGCTTTTGGTGCTTGAAGTTCATTTTGCATACGACTGCCTGACTGAAAACAACGCTTAGAAGTTCTCTCCCGATTCTTTTAAGATATCTAAGGTAATATTTTTTATTTTGATACATTGATTATATTATTATTGGAAATTTTCTAGAAAAGTTTCATTAATTGTTGGCATAGTTTGATGTTTAAATTATATAAATTTGGAACTGAATTTGATTTCCTATGATATATATACGAGTATATAAATATATATACACAGGGCCGTCGAGAGGGGGGGTCAGGGGGGCCAGTTCACACCCAACGAAGTGCTCACTGTTCACTGGGACGGAAAAATTCTACCAGACGATGAAGGTGGTCGGTGTGACCGACTAGCCATTTTCGTAACCGGAGTTGATACCGAGAAGCTCTTGGGTGTACCTAAGCTGACATCAGGAACGGGTGAGGTCATCGCCTCGGTGGTACATGCTGCGCTCAAAGAATGGAATGTGTAGGAAAAGGTATCAGCTATGAGCTTCGACACTACAGCTTCAAATACTGGTTACTTGTCTGGGGCATGCGTAATTTTGGAGCAGAAACTCGGCCGCCGACTCTTATACCTTGCATGTCGCCATCACATCCTAGAACTTGTCGTTGAGAAGGCGTACATGGAATGCATGGGACCATCATCTGGTCCAGATATCCTCCTATTCTCCCGCTTCAAAGAGACGTGGAATACAATTTGCCAAGATAAGTACAAGACCCTGTCAGACCTTCCATCGAGTCTGAATGAGAATCGAGAAGAACTGATCGCTTGCTGGAATCTATATCTGACAAAACATCAGCCGAGGGATGATTACCGTGAATTCTTGGAGTTGTCGATTACAATCCTTGGAGGTAATTTACCTAACTTTAGGTTTCGGCGACCTGGAGCACTTCACCGAGCACGTTGGATGGCAAAAGTAATTTATTCATTAAAAATCCTGCTGCTTTCCCATCAGTTCAGACTTACAACTCGTGAAATGTCTGGCTTAAAACGATTTGTATTTTTTGCCCTGGAGTTATATGTCAGCGCGTGGTTCACGGCCAGCAGTCCTTCATCTGCTCCCGCGAACGATTTGAAGCTTCTTCAAGACCTAGCAAAGTACCACGATGAAAAGATCTCAGCATCCTGCCTTAGTGTCCTCGGTCGTCACTTATGGTACCTCAGCGAGTACTTGATTGGTCTCGCACTCTTTGATAAAGGTATCAATGCAACGACGAAAAAGAATATCGCTCGATCAATCCTCGAAAAAGAAGCTGCTGAAGATCCTCCAAAGCGAGCCCCAATACCTGCTGTTTCTTCCATTTCAACAAAGCAGCTCTCGGACTTTGCCTCGAAAGGATCAAAGCTTCTCTTTGAACTTCTAAAAATTAATGATGGTTTCTTGTCCAAGGAACCAGAGACCTGGCCGGACGACGAAGATTTCAAGACTGGTTTGACTATAGTTGAAGGACTAAACGTCGTCAATGACATGACAGAGAGGGGAATTGCCTTGATCCAGGCCTTCAATACCGAAGAATGAAGAACAGCGCCAACATCTCTTGCAGGTTGTTGAGGATCATAGGAAGTCTCAGCCTGGTACATTGAAAAAGGGGTATGGCTTGAGGAAAAGCAAGAATTAATGGGTGGTCTACAATTGAATGAAAGACACCCTGGAATATATTTAGTAAATATATTATTTACTTATTACGATTGGAGTACGCCTGCACTTAAACCTTATGAACTAAAACTAACGTTTATTTACATTAATTAAAAAAAATATTAATTTATTTTTACTAGGTAATGAATAATTAATTTTTGTTATAAGGAGAATTATTTACCTCACTTGAGACACCCTTAAATATTATCTGAATGACCTAATATTTACAGTACATTGTTTTCTCATGTAGTAGCAGCATTGAACAAATGGCCAATAAAAAACTCCAACTTTCGATTTTTATTGTCACCCTAATATATATATATATTACCTGTAATTCATTAGAGTTTGCAGTAGATGGTTAAATACGGGTTCTATTGACCGTAGATTTTCGGCCAGCCAATAATTCTAGGGAAAATTAATAAATATGTAGTAGGTATCGTACAGTACCGGATATCCGGCGTGACACAATTACTGGATTTATGTACCAAGTTGGATATCGGGCTGGGTAGTGCTTTTTTAGAGATAAAATATACATATTTGATCCTCATTTATCAATGTGGCATAAAATGGTCTATGAAACTCTGCTATTCTTGTGATGGAAATTCTTCTTCTTCTTCTTCTTCTTCTTCTTTTTCTTATTATTATTATTATTATTATTATTATTATTATTATTTTATGTAGTTAATCAGAATATAAAAACAATTATTTAATTCGCATGAAAATTTTATGACAAGTTAGCAGTTTGCAACATTGAAATGTTGAGATTAATTTAAGCATCTATACCATATATTGCATATTAACTAAATAAATGCTGTATCATATATAAAGCAAAACCATAATAAAGTTCCCATTACTTAAATAGATCTTCTTGTATCTATTGTGTCAGCGTCTGTTTTTTTATGTCTCTGATTAGCTTTTTAATAGTTCTTTCTAATAATACCATTTTCTATATTGTATATTTGGAAAAGAAAATGAGGGCTGCCGCTTCAATAAGTATTATGGCAATTTAATTACGTAGTTCATTGTATATTTTTTATTTTGGTCATTATTATGATGATATATACGAATTTTAAAGGTGAAATACAGGTGAAACACTTAGAAATATGATTAAAAAAGTAGCCTATTGAATTTAAAATTTCTAGCACTAAACTATAGACGTGCTTCACCTACTGTAACTCTGTTTACCTAGAAATACTTTAGTGCATAAGGGAGACAGTATTCATTCAAATAGTGTAATAGGAATTTTTGTCTCCTGAAAATACGAAAAACCAGCTTTCACCGTATATATATATTATATATATATATATATATATATATATTATATATATATATATACACACACACACACATATATAATAATATATATATATATATATATATATATATATATATATATAGGCCTACTGTGTATATATTAACTGCAATTTATCCATTTTGCAGTAGATACTTAAATACTGGTTCTGTTGTCCGTAGACGTTTTTACCAACATATACTAAACCTTCAGCAAATTAATACAAAAATATAAGTATTTATTAGAACCTATTGATTGGTCACCAGCAAGCCAACAGTATATATATATATATAACGTGACAAATTATTTATATCCATTTTTACCTATAAACATAAAGTTTTTACTAGAGTACTTATAATAAAGTACCCGAAAAGAAACTCTATTATACCCATATGGAAGTTCATTTAAACCACAGCAAAAAACTAAATTTTTACACTTAATAAAAACTGATCTCAACTAAACTTAATTAATTACTTTAACCGTAATTAATTTTAAAGTACTTATACGAACTTTAGCTAATTACGAACTTTAAACTATAGCTATTAACTCTTAAATTACTCTACCTAATATTTAAACTAAAACTCATGATTCTTTCCACTAGAGTGAACACAAATGACCTCTTTCAGTCTTCGCACTCGATCTTTCTTGGGATTTAACGGCAGAGTAGTCATTCTTGTACCACAAAAGACACTTTAATTCAATTCTGGGAAGAAAACCTTTCCATTTATATATTAAGTCGAAAGATTGCCTCATAACGAGAGAGAAAATTGTAACGTAAAAAGAATTGGGGAAAGTTTTTATCTTTGGAAGAAAAGATAATTTTGTAATAATAATAATAATAATAAAAATAATAATAATAATAATAATAATAATAATAATAAATTGATTTATTTGTTTAGTTATGTACATAGAAGCAACATAGAATAAATATAGCAAGAAATATGTAAAAGTGTACCAGTAAATAATTCCCTACCATATGCAACATAGAACTGATATTTGCAAGCAATTTTGTGCTTTATTGACAGAATGAGATTATTTGACAATTATGCTTATTCGATATATATAGATTTTCCTAATTATTATTTTTTGCATGAGCACCAGTGGGTGAATGAAATATTGCTGTGTACTTCCGTTAACCTCTAATGCAGTATACTGAAGATGTGGGTATATCATAGTGTACGTAATATTTGTTTGTTTTGATCGAATTATTTAACCTTCTTCACAATATTTAAGGTCATAATAGAGTAAGATATAGATCTGAGGACTTGTCTGGGGAACGTTACACTCAATTCTGGAATCACATATGAGAGTTTTGCTAATTTACTGTATGGATCTTCAGTGTGTCCTTTGAATAACAGATTTTGGTCATATATTTTTTGGAGTTCATTACTGATAGTTGTTTGGGGCAGTAATAAATTCTTGATTAAGGTAATGAATGTTATGTCATCCGCGTACTTTTAACAGTAAGAGATAGTCAGTGATCGGTGGAGGTCATTCATATAAAGAAGAAATAATATCATTGCCGGAATACTCCCTTGGGGCACACGGTGAGATATAGATTTCCTCCGCAAAGTATGAGAATCATGCGTTTTAAACTAGGTCTGTTGCACAATTATGACTAGCAACATCTCAACGGTAAGACACTAAAACCATAATGTTTGAACTTTTTTAAGAGTTTGTCACGAGGTACCGTGTCAAATGCTTTAACAAGATCAATGTTAATGTTTTGGGGCGT
This sequence comes from Bathynomus jamesi, assembly GCA_023014485.1. Lineage (NCBI taxonomy): Eukaryota > Metazoa > Arthropoda > Malacostraca > Isopoda > Cirolanidae > Bathynomus > Bathynomus jamesi. Next base: position 98,438 of record JAJOZX010003669.1, on the reverse strand, counting down.
TCAGGTTAATTAAAAGCTCTAATGCAGTGGTTATCGTGATGTGAACTGGTGTTGTCTGTGAATTATTTTGTGTTTCAGTATAATTTCTTTAATTTGATTATATATTACACTCTCATATAATTTACTGATGGTTTCAAGGACAGAGATGGGTCTGTATTTTGATGGAAAGATTTAGCCACCGATTGAAGAATAGAAATACTCCATCTTTTTCAAGGTAGTCTGGAAAAATAACATTTTCAATGGAGAAGTTAAGTCCAGTTAAACCCCTTATAAATTTTGTTTATGGTATGATGATGATAATAATAATAATAATAATATATAATAATAATTAGGCTATACAATTTTAGACAATATTTTGAAGAATGTTTTCAAAACCTGAATGTCAAATGAATGCTATATTCCGATTCCCGTGCTGTTCCTCCTTCTCCTCCACCCTCTGACCTGAGAGTAGAATCTACTCCAACGATGTTCTTTCTGCCGTATCTGGGCTCAACTCTAGGAAAGCGTACGGTCCTGATGGTGTCCATCCTGTTGTTCTCAAGAACTGTGTTTCTGTGCTGACACCCTGCCGAGACAAACACTTTCGTTTTTGTCTTTCATCTGGTACTTTTCCTTCCTGTTAAAAGTTTGCTTTCATTCAGCCTGTCCCAAAGAAAGGTGACCGCTCTCAACCCTCCAACTATCGTCCAAATGCTTTGATTCCTTGCCTTTCTAAAGTTTTTGAATCTATCCTTAATAGGAAGATTCTTAGACACCTTTCTTATCACAATCTTCTTTCAGATCGCCAGTATGGATTCGGCTAGGGACACTCTACTAGCGATTTTCTGGTATATATCTCTGACTCTTGGTCATCCTCCTTTCGGGATTTTGGTGAAACCTTGCTATTGCGCTAGACATATCAAACGTTTCTGATAGAGTCTGGCACAAATCTTTAATTT
>JAJOZX010003669.1:17500-92500 GCA_023014485.1 Bathynomus jamesi | reverse complement strand
ATAAATAACGTAAAGAAACGACGCTTGTATAGGAGATATTCCGCGCAAGACGAGAAGAGAAAACAACAAATGAAAAAATGAAGTACCACCTGGGAATCGAACCCGGGATCTTCGATTGCCGGTCAGACGCGATAACCACTACACCATGGACTTTCACTCTTCCAAATGCCGTAATTCTCTACATACTCGCAGAAACCAATGCCCAAGGGGGCACTCCCGCTTGCCGTAACATTATATACATTCAACTGCAAAGAACACGCAGTATAAATAACGTAAAGAACGACGCTTGTATAGGAGATATTCCGCGCAAGACGAGAAAGAGAAAACAACAAATGAAAAATGAAGTACCACCTGGGAATCGAACCCGGGATCTTCCGATTGCCGGTCAGACGCGATAACCACTACACCATGGACTTCACTCTTCCAAATGCCGTAATTCCTCTACATACTCGCAGAAACCAATGCCCCAAGGGGGCACCTCCGCTTGCCGTAACATTATATACATTCAACTGCAAAGAAACACGCAGTATAAATAACGTAAAGAACGACGCTTGTATAGGAGATATTCCGCGCAAGACGAGAAAGAGAAAAACAACAAATGAAAAAATGAAGTACCACCTGGGATCGAACCGGGATCTTCCGATTGCGGTCAGACGCGATAACCACTACACCATGGACTTCACTCTTCCAAATGCCGTAATTCCTCTACATACTCGCAGAAACCAATGCCCAAGGGGGCACCTCCGCTTGCCGTAACATTATATACATTCAACTGCAAAGAACACGCAGTATAAATAACGTAAAGAACGACGCTTGTATAGGAGATATTCCGCGCAAGACGAGAAAGAGAAAACAACAAATGAAAAAATGAAAGTACCACCTGGGAATCGAACCCGGGATCTTCCGATTGCCGGTCAGACGCGATAACCACTACACCATGGACTTCACTCTTCAAATGCCGTAATTCCTCTACATACTCGCAGAAACCAATGCCCCAAGGGGGCACCTCCGCTTGCCGTAACATTATATACATTCAACTGCAAAGAACACGCAGTATAAATAACGTAAAGAACGACGCTTGTATAGGAGATATTCCGCGCAAGACGAGAAAGAGAAAACAACAAATGAAAAAATGAAGTACCACCTGGGAATCGAACCGGATCTTCCGATTGCCGGTCAGACGCGATAACCACTACACCATGGACTTCACTCTTCCAAATGCCGTAATTCCTCTACATACTCGCAGAAACCAATGCCCCAAGGGGGCACCTCCCGCTTGCCGTAACATTATATACATTCAACGGCAAAGAACACGCAGTATAAATAACGTAAAGAACGACGCTTGTATAGGAGATATCCGCGCAAGACGAGAAAGAGAAAACAACAAATGAAAAAATGAAGTACCACCTGGAATCGAACCCGGGATCTTCCGATTGCCGGTCAGACGCGATAACCACTACACCATGGACTTCACTCTTCCAAATGCCGTAATTCCTCTACATACTCGCAGAAACCAATGCCCCAAGGGGGCACCTCCCGCTTGCCGTAAACATTATATACATTCAACTGCAAAGAACACGCAGTATAAATAACGTAAAGAACGACGCTTGTATAGGAGATATTCCGCGCAAGACGAGAAAGAGAAAACACACAATGAAAAAATGAAGTACCACCTGGGAATCGAACCGGGATCTTCCGATTGCCGGTCAGACGCGATAACCACACACATGACTTCATCTTCCAAATGCCGTAATTCCTCTACATACTCGCAGAAACCAATGCCCCAAGGGGGCACTCCCGCTTGCCGTAACATTATATACATTCAACTGCAAAGAACACGCAGTATAAATAACGTAAAGAACGACGCTTGTAAGGAGATATTCCGCGCAAGACGAGAAAGAGAAAAAAACAAATGAAAAAATGAAGTACCACCTGGAATCGAACCCGGATCTTCCGATTGCCGGTCAGACGCGATAACCACTACACCATGGACTTCACTCTTCCAAATGCCGTAATTCCTCTACATACTCGCAGAAACCAATGCCCCAAGGGGGCACCTCCCGCTTGCCGTAACATTATATACATTCAACTGCAAAGAACACGCAGTATAAATAACGTAAAGAACGACGCTTGTATAGGAGATATTCCGCGCAAGACGAGAAAGAGAAAACAACAAATGAAAAAATGAAGTACCACCTGGGAATCGAACCCGGGATCTTCCGATTGCCGGTCAGACGCGATAAACCACTACACCATGGACTTCACTCTTCCAAATGCCGTAATTCCTCTACATACTCGCAGAAACCAATGCCCCAAGGGGGCACCTCCCGCTTGCCGTAACATTATATACATTCAACTGCAAAGAACACGCAGTATAAATAACGTAAAGAACGACGCTTGTATAGGAGATATTCCGCGCAAGACGAGAAAGAGAAAACAACAAATGAAAAAATGAAGTACCACCTGGGAATCGAACCCGGATCTTCCGATTGCCGGTCAGACGCGATAACCACTACACCATGGACTTCACTCTTCCAAATGCCGTAATTCCTCTACATACTCGCAGAAACCAATGCCCCAAGGGGGCACCTCCCGCTTGCCGTAACATTATATACATTCAACTGCAAAGAACACGCAGTATAAATAACGAAAGAACGACGCTGTATAGGAGATATTCCGCGCAAGACGAGAAAGAGAAAACAACAAATGAAAAAATGAAGTACCACCTGGGAATCGAACCCGGGATCTTCCGATTGCCGGTCAGACGCGATAACCACTACACCATGGACTTCACTCTTCCAAATGCCGTAATTCCTCTACATACTCGCAGAAACCAATGCCCCAAGGGGCACCTCCCGCTTGCCGTAACATTATATACATTCAACTGCAAAGAACACGCAGTATAAATAACGTAAAGAACGACGCTTGTATAGGAGATATTCCGCGCAAGACGAGAAAGAGAAAACAACAAATGAAAAATGAAGTACCACCTGGGAATCGAACCCGGGATCTTCCGATTGCCGGTCAGACGCGATAACCACTACACCATGGACTTCACTCTTCCAAATGCCGTAATTCCTCTACATACTCGCAGAAACCAATGCCCCAAGGGGGCACCTCCCGCTTGCCGTAACATTATATACATTCAACTGCAAAGAACACGCAGTATAAATAACGTAAAGAACGACGCTTGTATAGGAGATATTCCGCGCAAGACGAGAAAGAGAAAACAACAAATGAAAAAATGAAGTACCACCTGGGAATCGAACCCGGGATCTTCCGATTGCCGGTCAGACGCGATAACCACTACACCATGGACTTCACTCTTCCAAATGCCGTAATTCCTCTACATACTCGCAGAAACCAATGCCCCAAGGGGGCACCTCCCGCTTGCCGTAACATTATATACATTCAACTGCAAAGAACACGCAGTATAAATAACGTAAAGAACGACGCTTGTATAGGAGATATTCCGCGCAAGACGAGAAGAGAAACAACAAATGAAAAAATGAAGTACCACCTGGGAATCGAACCCGGGATCTTCCGATTGCCGGTCAGACGCGATAACCACTACACCATGGACTTCACTCTTCCAAATGCCGTAATTCCTCTACATACTCGCAGAAACCAATGCCCCAAGGGGGCACCTCCCGCTTGCCGTAACATTATATACATTCAACTGCAAAGAACACGCAGTATAAATAACGTAAAGAACGACGCTTGTATAGGAGATATTCCGCGCAAGACGAGAAAGAGAAAACAACAAATGAAAAAATGAAGTACCACCTGGGAATCGAACCCGGGATCTTCCGATTGCCGGTCAGACGCGATAACCATACACCATGGACTTCACTCTTCCAAATGCCGTAATTCCTCTACATACTCGCAGAAACCAATGCCCCAAGGGGCACCTCCCGCTTGCCGTACATTATATACATTCAACTGCAAAGAACACGCAGTATAAATAACGTAAAGAACGACGCTTGTATAGGAGATATTCCGCGCAAGACGAGAAAGAGAAAACAACAAATGAAAAAATGAAGTACCACCTGGGAATCGAACCCGGGATCTTCCGATTGCCGTCAGACGCGATAACCACTACACCATGGACTTCACTCTTCCAAATGCCGTAATTCCTCTACATACTCGCAGAAACCAATGCCCAAGGGGGCACCTCCCGCTTGCCGTAACATTATATACATTCAACTGCAAAGAAAACGCAGTATAAATAACGTAAAGAACGACGCTTGTATAGGAGATATTCCGCGCAAGACGAGAAAGAGAAAACAACAAATGAAAAAATGAAGTACCACCTGGGAATCGAACCCGGGATCTTCCGATTGCCGGTCAGACGCGATAACCACTACACCATGGACTTCACTCTTCCAATGCCGTAATTCCTCTACATACTCGCAGAAACCAATGCCCCAAGGGGGCACCTCCCGCTGCCGTAACATTATATACATTCAACTGCAAAGAACACGCAGTATAATAACGTAAAGAACGACGCTTGTATAGGAGATATTCCGCGCAAGACGAGAAAGAGAAAACAACAAATGAAAAAATGAAGTACCACCTGGGAATCGAACCCGGGATCTTCCGATTGCCGGTCAGACGCGATAACCACTACACCATGGACTTCACTCTTCCAAATGCCGTAATTCCTCTACATACTCGCAGAAACCAATGCCCCAAGGGGGCACCTCCCGCTTGCCGTAACATTATATACATTCAACTGCAAAGAACACGCAGTATAAATAACGTAAAGAACGACGCTTGTATAGGAGATATTCCGCGCAAGACGAGAAAGAGAAAACAACAAATGAAAAAATGAAGTACCACCTGGAATCGAACCCGGGATCTTCCGATTGCCGGTCAGACGCGATAACCACTACACCATGGACTTCACTCTTCCAAATGCCGTAATTCCTCTACATACTCGCAGAAACCAATGCCCCAAGGGGGCACCTCCCGCTTGCCGTAACATTATATACATTCAACTGCAAAGAACACGCAGTATAAATAACGTAAAGAACGACGCTTGTATAGGAGATATTCCGCGCAAGACGAGAAAGAGAAAACAACAAATGAAAAAATGAAGTACCACCTGGGAATCGAACCCGGGATCTTCCGATTGCCGGTCAGACGCGATAACCACTACACCATGGACTTCACTCTTCCAAATGCCGTAATTCCTCTACATACTCGCAGAAACCAATGCCCCAAGGGGGCACCTCCCGCTTGCCGTAACATTATATACATTCAACTGCAAAGAACACGCAGTATAAATAACGTAAGAAACGACGCTTGTATAGGAGATATTCCGCGCAAGACGAGAAAGAGAAAACAACAATGAAAAAATGAAGTATGCGAGTATGTAGAGGAATTACGGCATTTGGAAGAGTGAAGTCCATGGTGTAGTGGTTATCGCGTCTGACCGGCAATCGGAAGATCCCGGGTTCGATTCCCAGGTGGTACTTCATTTTTTCATTTGTTGTTTTCTCTTTCTCGTCTTGCGCGGAATATCTCCTATACAAGCGTCGTTCTTTACGTTATTTATACTGCGTGTTCTTTGCAGTTGAATGTATAATGTTACGGCAAGCGGGAGGTGCCCCCTTGGGGCATTGGTTTCTGCGAGTATGTAGAGGAATTACGGCATTTGGAAGAGTGAAGTCCATGGTGTAGTGGTTATCGCGTCTGACCGGCAATCGGAAGATCCCGGGTTCGATTCCCAGGTGGTATTCATTTTTTCATTTGTTGTTTTCTCTTTCTCGTCTTCGCGGAATATCTCCTATACAAGCGTCGTTCTTTACGTTATTTATACTGCGTGTTCTTTGCAGTTGAATGTATATAATGTTACGGCAAGCGGGAGGTGCCCCCTTGGGGCATTGGTTTCTGCGAGTATGTAGAGGAATTACGGCATTTGGAAGAGTGAAGTCCATGGTGTAGTGGTTATCGCGTCTGACCGGCAATCGGAAGATCCCGGGTTCGATTCCCAGGTGGTACTTCATTTTTTCATTTGTTGTTTTCTCTTTCTCGTCTTGCGCGGAATATCTCCTATACAAGCGTCGTTCTTTACGTTATTATACTGCGTGTTCTTTGCAGTTGAATGTATATAATGTTACGGCAAGCGGGAGGTGCCCCCTTGGGGCATTGGTTTCTGCGAGTATGTAGAGGAATTACGGCATTTGGAAGAGTGAAGTCCATGGTGTAGTGGTTATCGCGTCTGACCGGCAATCGGAAGATCCCGGGTTCGATTCCCAGGGGTACTTCATTTTTTCATTTGTTGTTTTCTCTTTCTCGTCTTGCGCGGAATATCTCCTATACAAGCGTCGTCTTTACGTTATTTATACTGCGTGTTCTTTGCAGTTGAATGTATATAATGTTACGGCAAGCGGGAGGTGCCCCCTTGGGGCATTGGTTTCTGCGAGTATGTAGAGGAATTACGGCATTTGGAAGAGTGAAGTCCATGGTGTAGTGGTTATCGCGTCTGACCGGCAATCGGAAGATCCCGGGTTCGATTCCCAGGTGGTACTTCATTTTTCATTTGTTGTTTTCTCTTTCTCGTCTTGCGCGGAATATCTCCTATACAAGCGTCGTTCTTTACGTTATTTATACTGCGTGTTCTTTGCAGTTGAATGTATATAATGTTACGGCAAGCGGGAGGTGCCCCCTTGGGGCATTGGTTTCTGCGAGTATGTAGAGGAATTACGGCATTTGGAAGAGTGAAGTCCATGGTGTAGTGGTTATCGCGTCTGACCGGCAATCGGAAGATCCCGGGTTCGATTCCCAGGTGGTACTTCATTTTTTCATTTGTTGTTTTTCTTTCTCGTCTTGCGCGGAATATCTCCTATACAAGCGTCGTTCTTTACGTTATATATATATATATATATAGAGAGAGAGAGAGAGAGAGAGATTCTGTTGTACATTTTTTGGTTTTAAACACAAACTTGATTTTTTATATCAGGTTAAAAATGCTTATTTAATTAATTAATCTTCTTTTGTTGAAATGAAACAAATATATGTTTATTTTGGAATTTGCCATGTTCAAATTTTTTTCATGTCTGACCACCGAATTTCCTGAAATTTTATTTTCATATTAGAATTTCTTTATTGAACTCTATAGCTCAACTTTAAGTATCTGCTCCCACGCATTCTCCACAGTGGGTCAAGATAAAGAGGCCTTATTCAAATTTTTTAAAACCGAATGGGGTCTCTTTATCTTGGCCCACCCTGTATTATGCAATTCTATATAAAAATGAGTTAGAAAGGTTACAAACTGGCGCAACGATTAGGCAAACTAGTAAGGGTTACTCGGGTAACTCCCGCATAATTATTACAGTACTATCGGGGGTTGAACCTCCGACGTAAGCACCTTCACTCACTTGACTTATAGGGAGACGGCGTTACCCACAGAGCTATACGAACGCTGGCATATAGTGAATAGGGTTTCCTTAGCCTTATTTTTCTAATTTTTCAAATCGAATCATTCTTCCACCAAACTGTTGAGTGTTTAGGATCAATTAGATCCCAAAACCAATTCATTTAAACCCATTTTATCTTTATTTAATAACACTGCAATAAAAAGAAAATAGTCATATTATATTTGTCACATAAAGCAACATGATGTAGTGAATATAATACGCTTAAGTTGGGTGATGCGTATCTCAGGAAAAGCGGTTCGAACCCGGTAAAGGTATAAAAATTTAAATGTTTATTTAAAAGTAAACTATATGATAACCGTAAATTGATTTTATGCGAAGACTTAAGTAAAACGTGCAGCATAGAGGAAGGTTCGTCCCCGCATCGCAGAGCAACGTCCCGAGTACTACATCTTACCACTACACCGTCCAGGAAACCTACGTTTTACGCCTGAGTTCGACTCCTGATACATTTTAGTTACACACACACACACACACATATATATATATATATATATATATATATATATATATATTGTATTTGTCATTTACCATTACTTATCCGGACTATAGTGGATTTAATTATCCCAGAAGAGTTCCTTGTTCCATGCACGGTCTGTGTGAATCATATATATATATATATATATATATATATATATATATATATATATTATATATATATATATATATATATATATATTATTGTTCATTTCCTTTATATATTTTAGTAGACTTACATATTATATATATTATATATTATACTTATTATATTCATTATATTCCTAGATTTATTCTAAGTTTATTCCAAGGTTCCCTTTAATACTTAATGTCGAAAAATGTGCAAAGATTGAACTTTATTCCAGGTTTTACCCAAAACCCATTTTAAATGTTTCGAGTGTTTAAAGAAGCTCCGAAAAATGGACCAAAAAATATTTTTAAAAAGATGTAAGTCTCTCGATTTAAGTTCTACTTTATATATATATATATATATATATATGATGAATAAAACCACGAAGGAAAGGAAACACAAAATGGTGCTCAAGCGCTTTCGTCTAATGACATCCTCAGGAACACTGAAGTATATAAAAGGTTAAGCCTATATATAGGTTACAGAAAGAAAAAAAAGAAAAAATAAATAACATACATACACACAAACACACATATATATATATATATATTACATACATATCTATATATACAAATACATACATACATACATACATACATATATATACAATAAACAGAGAAGTAAAAATAATAAAAAATTATTAAAAATTAAAACCTTAAAGGATTACCATGAGGCGTACAGATTGTAAGGAAAAATATCGATTTTTAGCACAAGATCAAATGGATTATAAAAATACAAATTTATACTGGAACTCTGCCGGGTTTTAGCACAATGCTGCCTATGGTCAGGTTTCGATATATAAAAAAAAAAAAATAAATAAAATGCAAATTAAAAGTTAATCGATTTTTAGCACAAGATCAAATGGATTATAAAAATACAAATTTATACTAGAACTCTGTCCGGGTTTTAACATATTGCTGCCTATGGTCAGGTTTCGATATATATAAAAAAATAAAATGCAAATTAAAAGTTAATAAAGTAGAAGACAAGTTTACCAAAGATTTAATGTTTTACACTTCTTATCTAAGTCTGCTTTAAAGGAATTCAACATAACAGGATCGAGTTGAAAAAGACCTTTGCTTATGTTGAAGTTATTTGAAAGTTGGATAATGGCAGACTCAAGAATATTTCTATTAACAATGTTGCTTGAATGGAATAAAACTGAAGCATTATTCCAATCAATACAGTGGGCTAACTCTGACAAATGGACAAAAAGGGCACTGGACAACTGTCTGGTTCTAACGGAATATTGATGCTGTTTTATATGTGTGTGCAAATCCTTTCCCGTCTGACCTATGTAAAAGGAATCACATTGTTTACAACCAATTTTATAGATAATGCCTGAATTATTGGTAGGGCTATTTTTTACTATGATATTTTTCACAATATTGTTATATGAAAATACTACATTAATATCCAAAAGTTTAAGTACATTAGCAATGCCTAAAAAGCCCGGGAAAAATGGAAGTACTAAAATATTTTTTGACAAAGTACGAGTGTTAATATTGACACGATAGAAAGTTCGTTTTGCCTTGTTGAGACAAGATTCCATAAACGCAGATGGATAACACAAATCACTTCCAATACCGTTGATTTTTTCCAATTCGGCATCGATGTATTCCGGACTGGCGATCCTAAGGGCGCGGAGAAACATTGATGAAAATATGGCCTTCTTAATGGGGGTATCAATGTTTCTCCGCGCCCTTAGGATCGCCAGTCCGGAATACATCGATGCCGAATTGGAAAAAATCAACGGTATTGGAAGTGATTTGTGTTATCTATCTGCGTTTATGGAATCTTGTCTCAACAAGGCAAAACGAACTTTCTATCGTGTCAATATTAACACTCGTACTTTGTCAAAAAATATTTTAGTACTTCCATTTTTCCCGGGCTTTTTAGGCATTGCTAATGTACTTAAACTTTTGGATATTAATGTAGTATTTTCATATAAAATATTGTGAAAAATATCATAGTAAAAAATAGCCCTACCAATAATTCAGGCATTATCTATAAAATTGGTTGTAAACAATGTGATTCCTTTTACATAGGTCAGACGGGAAAGGATTTGCACACACGTATAAAACAGCATCAATATTCCGTTAGAACAGGACAGTTGTCCAGTGCCCTTTTTGTCCATTTGTCAGAGTTAGCCCACTGTATTGATTGGAATAATGCTTCAGTTTTATTCCATTCAAGCAACATTGTTAATAGAAATATTCTTGAGTCTGCCATTATCCAACTTTCAAATAACTTCAACATAAGCAAAGGTCTTTTTCAACTCGATCCTGTTATGTTGAATTCCTTTAAAGCAGACTTAGATAAGAAGTGTAAAACATTAAATCTTTGGTAAACTTGTCTTCTACTTTATTAACTTTTAATTTGCATTTTATTTTTTTATATATATCGAAACCTGACCATAGGCAGCAATATGTTAAAACCCGGACAGAGTTCTAGTATAAATTTGTATTTTTATAATCCATTTGATCTTGTGCTAAAAATCGATTAACTTTTAATTTGCATTTTATTTATTTTTTTTTTTTTTTTTATATATATCGAAACCTGACCATAGGCAGCATTGTGCTAAAACCCGGCAGAGTTCCAGTATAAATTTGTATTTTTATAATCCATTTGATCTTGTGCTAAAAATCGATATTTTTCCTTACAATCTGTACGCCTCATTGGTAATCCTTTAAGGTTTTAATTTTTAATAATTTTTTATTATTTTTACTTCTCTGTTTATTGTATATATATGTATGTATGTATGTATGTATGTATTTGTATATATAGATATGTATGTATATATAATATATATGTGTGTTTGTGTGTATGTATGTTATTTATTTTTCTTTTTTCTTTCTGTAACCTATATATAGGCTTAACCTTTTTATATACTTCAGTGTTCCTTAGGATGTCATTAGACGAAAGCGCTTGAGCACCATTTTGTGTTTCCTTTCCTTCGTGGTTTTATTCATCATAAATATTTTTCACGTGTTACCTTCGTGAAATAATTTTCATATATATATATATATATATGTGTGTGTGTGTGTGTGTGTGTGTGTGTGGTGTAGGGATTAGCGTCGCTGACTACGAATCCATCGGCCTCGGAATCCAGACCCGGTGACGGCAGCAAAACCCAGCTGTTCATCCTTCCACACAATAAAGAACTTGGTTGGTAGATATGGGTACCCTGGGTAGCCTAATGGTTAAGACGCTGGGCTGCTGGTGGGGCGTGGTTCGGATTCCACGTTAAACTGTAGGTCTTAGGTTAAGTGAAAAGCTTGACTTTCGTCGAAATGAACAATTCGGGTGGAAGCAAACCAAAGGTTACTAAAGGTTTTATATATATATATATATATATATATATATATAATATTATATATATAATATATATATATATATATATGAAAATTATTTCACGAAAGTAACACGTGAAAAATATTTATGATGAATAAAACCACGAAGGAAAGGAAACACAAAATGGTGCTCAAGCGCTTTCGTCTAATGACATCCTCAGGAACACTGAAGTACATAAAAGGGTAACAGCCTATATATAGGTTACAGAAAGAAAAAAAATAAAAAATAAAAAAAATAAATAACATACATACATACACACACATATATATACATACATATCTATATATATATATATATATATATATATATATATATATATATATATATATATATATATATATATATATATATATATATGCAATAAACAGAGAAGTAAAAATAAAAATTTATTATTTCCATGTCTATTTATATTCTTTATTTGTAAATTTTTGTTGCTTATTCATTTAATTTTAATAAAGAATATTGTTATTATTCTTGGTTCATATATTATATGACCTAAAAAATTAATTTAATGTTTTTCTTATTTTGGGTTTTAGGTGAGAGCGAAAGTTAATAATTTTATTCAGATTTAATTAAGGTTTATTATATAATGCAGTATATGCATTCAGTTATTTATTTATTTATAATTATAATTATAAGATGAGAGTTAAGTTTGTTTATTAATTAAAGATGACCTTCAAATACGAAAGTAATGAAGGCATAAAATTTTTATTATTATTATTATTATTATTATTATTAATATTATTCTCAATTTTCCTTTTCCAGTTCCTTTTTCTTTTTATCTCTCTCTCTCTCTCTCTCTCTCTCTCTCTCTTCTCTCTCTCTCTATCATTTCTTCCATCAAATTTTCCATGCGAAGTTTAGTTTCTGTTCCTATAGAACCTTGAAAGATAAGTATTATACATAAGGAGAGGGTGTCTCAATATACATGCAACCCATGTCACTGCTAATAATTCTGCCAATATTAATGTTCTCGTTCTATTTTTTCAGATTTGAAGAGAGGAGACGATAACAACTAATAATTATCAATCAAAATGCCTTGGACAAAGGAGGAAAAAATTTTTTGCGTCACTACTTATTTGGAGACGAAATCATTCAAAACTGTGCAAGCGAAATTTCGCAGGAAGTTCAACTTCAACAATTATCCCCAGAAAAGGCAAATTTATCGTTGGGCACACAATTTCAAGCCACAGGATCAGTAAACAATCTCAACAAGAAAGCAGAAACACCCAGATCTGGCAGGAAGGTGACTGCAAGATCTCCTGACAATGTGAATGCGGTGAGAGATTCTGTCGGAAGGAGTCCGAAAAAGTCAATCCGAAGACGTTGCCAAGATCTGGGTCTTTCACGTGCGTCAGTGCAAAGAATCTTGATCAAGGATCTTCAGCTGTACCCATACAGGATCCAGATCAAGCATAAACTCACACCAGCTGACATGGCAAAACGTGTTGTGATGTGCCGGTGGTTCGAGAACAAGATCGAAGAGGATCCTGACTTTCTTGATGGTGTTTGGTTCAGCGACGAAGCACACTTCTTGCTCAGTGGGTATGTCAATAGCAAGAACAATGTGTTCTGGGGCACACAAGCCCCAGACGAGGTGCTTCAGAGGCCCTTGCACTCTGTGCAGGGTGTCAGGGTGATTGACAACTTCGCTCGTCGGCTTCAAGTGTGTCTGCAGCGCAACGGCGGTCATTTGGAACATGTGCTCTAATAAATGTATCCTTTGATGTAGAGACCTCAAATCTTCAGTGTTTAATTGTTATCTTATCAGCATCCAGGAAATGTAATCTTTTTGGAGTTTATTTTCTGAGTAATAAATTATTATCATGTCAATGGGTTCCATCTATTTTGAGACACCCGGTATATACAATTTAGAGCAAGTTAATCTGTACTGAAGTGTGTATATATATATATATATATATACACACACACAACACACACTGATTCGTCCTTTACATGTAACCAAAGAATCCTGCCATAGACCAATGCGAATTGGAACATGTTTTTTATACGAAATAATATAACAATCAAAAGGCTTGTATTACATTTCAGTTACGCAGAAATACATGATTTCATGATTTAGTTATGAAGGGAATCAGAGATGAAATACAGATGTCTGCTATGACATGGCCTGGAATATAATTTCGGCTCCAAATGTAACATGTCTATAGCTCCTTGACATGTTATCGAGTTTATATGTATATATTCTTGGATAGGACCAACATTCGATATTTATTCGACTCATGGCTTTATATATATATATATTATCTATATATATATATATATATATATAATATGGGAATGAACTCAGAATGGTCCCCTGAGTTTTTTATGATACACACAGACAGTGCATGGAACAAGGAACTATAGTGGATTTAATTATCCCAGAAGAGTTCCTTGTTCCATGCACTGTCTGTGTGTATCATATATATATATATATATATATATATATATATATATATATATATATATATATTATATATATATATACAGGGCGTTCATAAGTCTGGTCAAATAGGAAAATTTATTTTAAATTAAATTTGCAAAAGAATTACATTAGAACTAAAACAAGCGTTCGATATTTTTTTTTGTTGCAGGTAGAATAACACGCAGTGGTTAATATGGAAGTGAGTTACACTCGCGAGGAAACGGCCTCCGCCTTAAAAGATATTTAAAAAAAATGCCGAAAAAAATGCAAGATTTAAAACATGACCCGAAAATTACAAATTAGTCTCTTTTGAGTTACTTAAACATTGATTTTTTCCTTTCATAAATCTTTTACATCAAATTTCTCTCTCTCTCTCTCTCTCTCTCTCTCTCTCTCTCTCTCTCTCTCTCTCATATATATACACACAGTATATATATATATATATATATATATATATATTCACGGTAACTGAAAATACAGATGAGCCTGTTCAATTTATATACATGCCTTATTAGATTTTATATATATACATGTATGCATAAAGCAAGCTTTTTTAAATTATGCACGTATAATGCTGTGAGACTGTAACAAACTGATATTAAATATGCAGGAATGAGAGTCCTTCCGGAATAAAATCGCTTTGTAAATGGCTTTACAATTCCTCGAGCTGTGTGGAGAGCTTTCTTTTTTGTATTATCGGTTCGTTCTCCTGCATTTTAGTCTTTTCGCATTTCTCTTTCTTTCTCTTCTCGTTCCATGCCCACTCTTACTCACTGATACCCACTTTTACTAGTTTTTACCCTATTTTATTCATTCATACCGACTTTTACTAGTTTTTATCGTCTTATTCATTCATACCCACTTTTACTATTTTTTACCCTATCTTACCCTATCTTACCCACTCCCACCCAGTTTTTACCTACTTTTACCCATGCTTATCCACCCTTAACCATTTTTATCCACTCTTAACTATTCTTAGCTTCTTCTACCCCTTCTTAACAACTCTTACCCACTTTCACCCAATCGTCCTACGCTTATTTAATTTATTATATGTATAGAAGTAGAACAGTCTACGGGCAGGAATATTTGGACTATATAATCCTGTCTCCTGACTAACATCCCCTCATACCGGGAGTACTTTCCTGGTCTCCTCCATATTTGTTCTAATATAAATTTTATTATTTAATTATATATTATTCTCTCGCGTAGTTTACTGACGGTTGGAAGGACGGAGATGGGTATGTAGTTTCAGAGTTAAGTTTTATCTCCTAATCTATAAATAGGGCATACCCTGACCATTTTTAAGTAAACTGGGAAAGCACCATTTTGAATGGATAGGTTTATGAGCTTTGAAAGCTTGGGCACAATTAAGTTCGCGCACTCTACGTAAATTCTGTTTGGGATTGTGTCCACCGTACAACTTTTAATTTTCAATTGTTTACTGGCTGTCATTAAATCATGATGATAAGCATTCAATTTTAAATGGATGAATCCTGTATAGTCGATCCTCGTTCGCAAAATATTCTCTATAATAGCGTAACTGCAATAAGCATAGGAGCGTATAAACATCGTATTAAAACTAGTGGTGCACCGATTTATCGGTATCGGCACCTGGCATGCCGATTAATCGGCCATGCCAGGTATTTTCCTAATATCGGCATGCCAGGTGCCGATACCGATTAATCGGTGCACCACTAATTAAAACCCAATTCAGTGCAAAAATCGATAAAGCATCGATAAATCGATAAATTTTTAGGGTGAAGTAATCTCCCTTCATTTGAGTACCTTCGAAGGATATTTGCGGTGTTGTGAAAAGCATTAAAAGAAATAAACAGAAAAATATGCAAAATATACTAAATATCATTTCAATAGAAAAATATTAAATGACGATAAAAATTCAAATTAAATTAATTTTTCATACGATTTTTTATTCGTTGACAAATCGCTTCACCAAAAAATCGTTCTTTTCATCAATCGACGAATATTTTACTTAAAATTTCGAAAAGATTTACGGTGTTTTAAAATGGTCTTTTAATGGAGTTATAAATATATTTCAAATACATTGTTCATTTAAGGGACACGTGTTTTGGCCGCCTGACAACCTATTGTCGCTGGATTAGAGAGGTTAAATGACGCTGGGTCTGCTCAGTAATTACCCCTTTTTCTATGATGTATTCAATCTGACGTGAATGCAACGAGTTTCTTGCGTATATTGAGGTTCTGAATGTAGTAGGCTAGGTGTAAGCTGTAAACTCTAGATCCTGTCCCAAAGCTGGATCCTATCTGCTTTGCAGATAGCTGGTGAAGGAAGCTATATTTTGGGGGCCTCTTTGCGAGTAACCTGGTGCCCACGTTGGGCTTTCCATCATGAAAAAGAAAAACTATAGTATTTGTCATTTATCATTACTTATTCGAACTATAGTGGATGTAATTTCCCAGAAGAGTTCCTTGTTCCATGCACGGTCTGTGTTTAACATATAAGTTTCTCAGGGGACCATTCTGAGTTTTATATATATATATATATATATATATATATATATATATATATATATCAAAACTATTGACTTCTCCTTAGGGAAACGGAGCTTACAGATGAAAAGAAGAATCAACACAACGGCAAACATTTTCATTTATTTGTACATCAGACGTTTCGACAAATCTTTTGTCATCATCAGTGAGTTAAGTCTTAAAACCTTAAAACAAAATTGAAAAGTGAAAGTTACATCAATACAATATTAAAACCATTAAAATTAAAACCTTAAAGCAAAATGAAAATTGCATCAATACAAAATTAAAATCATTTAAATTTTATCACTATAAAAACTAAAATTAAATTAAATTTCATCACTATAAAAACTAAAATTAAATTACCTCAATAGGTAAATACACAATGTTTACATCCACCTCCATACTTGGCAAAGTCTAAGGGAATACTGGATGGTCAGAGGATTAGAAAGGATATGTCTGTGAAAACGGTTGGTTTTCACACGTGTGAAAACGAAACAAATAATAGTTTACCTTTCCTGGATGTTTTAGTTAAACGGGCCCATAATAAGTTCCATACTTCACTATTTCGGAAACAAACTTTTACTGGCTTGGGAACCAATTATTTAAGTTGTATGTTTTATAAATATAAGATTAGTGCTATAGTAACATTATTAACAAGAAGTTACCGTATTTGTTCGGATTACTTTTCGGTAAACGAAGAATTTAAATTTTTAAAACAGTACTTTATTAACAATTACTACCCTTCTCATCTATTCGATAACCAATTAAAGAAATTTTTAAATAACACTTTTGATACTAAACTCCCCATAACTACAGTACAAAAAGAAACCAGATATATTAAATTACCTTTTTATGGTTATTTATCATTGCGTATTCGAGGTGAATTGTCCAAACTACTCAAGTCTAGTTATCCCCAAATAAATTTTAGATTCGCCTTCGTCAACCCACTTAAATTATCAAATTTTTTAAAGTTCAAAGATGAATTCCCCAAAACTGTATCCCCCAATGTTGTTTACAAATACACGTGCGACAGCTGTAAGGCTGCGTATATTGGCAGCACTCAACTCCAACTGGAGGTGCGCCTTTCTCAACATTTGGGCTTGTCAGTCCGTACCAACCGTCCCCTCAGTAGCCCTCCACAATCCGCAATTAGAAACCATAGTAATGAAAACGACCATCCCCTTCACAAAACTCAGTTTGAAATTTTAACTAGATCCAATAACCGTACAGAACTCCGAATTTTAGAATCTTTGTACATCTATAGAAACAAACCCTCCCTTAATAATAATAGCTCATCCTACAAATTACAACTCTTTTAAACTAACCAACCGTTTTCACAGACATATCCTTTCTAATCCTCTGACCATCCAGTATTCCCTTAGACTTTGCCAAGTATGGAGGTGGATGTAAACATTGTGTATTTACCTATTGAGGTAATTTAATTTTAGTTTTTATAGTGATGAAATTTAATTTAATTTTAGTTTTTATAGTGATAAAATTTAAATGATTTTAATTTTGTATTGATGCAATTTTCATTTTGCTTTAAGGTTTTAATTTTAATGGTTTTAATATTGTATTGATGTAACTTTCACTTTTCAATTTTGTTTTAAGGTTTTAAGACTTAACTCACTGATGATGACAAAAGATTTGTCGAAACGTCTGATGTACAAATAATGAAAATGTTTGCCGTTGTGTTGATTCTTCTTTTCATATATATATATATATATATAGTATATAACATGTAGAAATATTCAAATATTCTAAAGATTTTATTTTAAATTTTCTTCAACGAAGTTAACTCCCTTGAAGCTGGATCTTCGCGCGAAACCTTTGGCATGTCTCTCAGCTTAATAAATTTTAGATGAATTCGGGAAAATGAAATGAAGAAAATTTATGCACATTAAAAATTTAAACCCCTCAAACATATATATTGGAATTGAAAAGTTGGGGCGTATTAAAAAATGCGAAATAATAAATTTTTTAATACTTAATTGGAAAAAGCATAAGTTGGGTTTAGCAGATAGATTATAAAGTTAGGAAAAAGGCCTCAGATGAATACGTGATTTTTGGCACGAACAGAAGAACAGGTTTTGTCGCATTCATATTTATCATTTTGTACAGGCCATTAGTAAGAATAATAGTCACGTGACATAACGCCTTCCGTTTCGTCCAATCATGTATTCATAAACAGTTTAGTTTTGAATAATCGCACTCTATATGTATACATATATATATATATATATATATATATATATTAGGATTTAATACGGTTAAATAGGCCAAACAAATTAGCTAAATATTATACAAGAAGTTAGAGCTTTTTAAAGTTTTGTGTAGTTCCAGGTTTCTGAGGAAAGAAATCTCAAAATATCCTTATCCAACGAGATCTGTGGTGGGAAGCTGTGAGTGGAACGGAGGCGAGAGAATGCAGAGACAGTTGAAGACCGAAGTTTGAAGCGAGGGGTAGAGTCAAAACAGAGTTGACAGGCCTTAGTCAGAGGACAAAGAGTATTAATCCTTCCGTCCCTGGATTTTCACGGTAATTTCATGAAAAGTTTTATAAAGAAAAAAAAATTCAGTGTAAAAAATTAATCCCACCGTTCCGCGATTATAACGGGAATTTTTAAGGTTTCAACTAAACATTATAAGATCGTTGTTGTAATTATTTTTCCTGTTACTATCTTAGTAAATTTTGCATATATATATATATATATATATATTTTTTTTTTCGCTTATAACCCGTGCTAAGTATTTGTTAAATAGAGAAGTTAGGTTAAAAGCTAAACCAGAGCAGCGCGTAACATACGGAACTGCCCTACTCTCTTAGGAGATAGATTTACTGTAGGCGCACTGAACCAGCGCCCCAATTCCACATATGCTGATAGGACACAACCAACTGACGTTACCCATTTTTGAAACTACTGTATAGAACATTCGCAATAAGACCTTATTACAGAGCGACTAGGGGAAAACCCTTCATATATATTGTATTATTATACAGCACTTGTGTATATGAAGTAATTACGTCACTTTATTGAATAATAATAATAATAATAATATAATAATAATAATGATAATAATAATAATAATAACAAGCCTTTCTTGTATTATTTATCAAACAATTATTCCTAGTACCCCGTCTTTCCCTCAATACCCACTGAGTAAATTCACAATGAAAATGAACTATTTTATTTTCACCATAATGGTAAACTATTACGATTATAATTACGACAAATTAATCCTATTTATGTACATATCCTCTTTGCTCTCTAATAAGGGTATTATAGCCGAGACTTATTTTCAAGTTCAGTATGACATTTTCGTTTTGAAAGTTTAGAGTGAATATAGTAATACATGATATATATGGAGAAGAGAGAGAGAGAGAGAGAGAGAGAGAGAGAGAGAGAGAGAGAGAGAGAGAGAGAGAGAGAGAGAGAGAGAGAGAGAGAGAGAGAGAGAGAAGCCAAATTATCACAGTATATATCATATACATGGTATATGCCTGACTTACTTTCGTGTCGAGTCCACATTTAAAATTTTGGTCTTTATGAAGTTTTAACCATAAAACGTGGAACTTAATTATTAGTGTGAGCTTATGAACTTGGATGTTCTACCAACTTTTTTATTTAACTGTGCATATTGCATAATTGAATGAATAACACAAAAGTTAAGACAACTTTAGGCAAATATTACAACAAATATATATAAAAGTAAAAATTGAAAACTAAACGGGTTACTAATAGTCATTCAGAAACCTTCAAACACTCCTCTAGCTGCAAAATTCTTTAATGCCCATGCTGATATCAGAAATTACAAAGTACTTGACAGGACTCGATCTCGCGACCTCCAGATCAGCAACTCAGCGTCTTAACCACTAGGCCACCCAGGGTACCCATTTATGTACCAACCTATAGTATTTTTTCTGGAAGGATAAACAGCTGGGTAAGCTGCGCGCCGTCTGCTTTCGCCGGAAATCGAACTCGGGAAAGCAGACGGCGCGCAGCTTACCCAGCTGTTTATCCTTTCGGAAAAAATACTGTAGGTTGGTACATAAATGGGTACCCTGGGTGGCCTAGTGGTTAAGACGCTGAGTTGCTGATCTGGAGGTCGCGAGATCGAGTTCTGTCAAGTACTTTGTAATTTCTGACCACCCGTGGTGGGTCATGGTTCGGATTCCACGTTAAGCTGTAGGTGGCGCAACAAGCTTGACTTTCGTCAGAATGAACAATTCGGGGGAATCAAAAACCAAAGTTTTATATATATATATATATATATATATATATATATATATATATATATATATATATATATATATATGAGAAAACCAGGAACAAGCAAATATGCTGATAGCTCTAACAGATGGATTATGTTAACACAAGAAATAAGAGAGAACACCAGAAAAAATAATGTAAGTGATGACATTAAAATAACCCCAAAGATCATATCTCACCACAACATTATCGAAATATCAACTAATATGACGACAACCTTAAAATAAAATACACAAACACCAAAGAAAGAAGGAAATTTGA
Source organism: Bathynomus jamesi (assembly GCA_023014485.1). Taxonomy (NCBI): domain Eukaryota; kingdom Metazoa; phylum Arthropoda; class Malacostraca; order Isopoda; family Cirolanidae; genus Bathynomus; species Bathynomus jamesi. Next base: position 71,629 of record JAJOZX010003669.1, on the reverse strand, counting down.
GATTTTTAACTTAAACTCTGAGACTATAAATTGGGAAGAAATTTAATAAAATATGATTCAAATAAACTGGAAAATATTATTCAAGGCAAAAACAACTGAAGAGATGCTAATAAGCTTTGAAGAAAAGACACTGGAAATTTTAGGAAAGCATGTTTCAAAAAAGCAGGGAAAAGGAAAGAGGATCTATTTGGAGGGTCAAAGATGAACAATATTCTGCAAAAGAAAGAGAGTAGCTACAAGTTAATAAACTGCACAGACAGCAATGACAAAAAGATTATGCAAAAAAAAGCTGAATAAAATCGATGAGGAAATACAATGTCTCCTTAAGGGTCAGTCAGAGAGGGAATAGGAAGATGCGGTACAAGTAATAATGGAAACCCTCAAATACTTCTATAACTTTGCGAAAAGAAAACCAAGAATTCGCTCCACTATCGGACTCGTAGTGAATGAAAATAATGAACAAACCGACAATTTCAAAGACATATTTGAAATATTGGGAGTTCAGTATGAAATAGTTTTCAGTATCCAAAAAGTGACAAAGTGGTATCTGACAGAAATACCTTCTTTGAGGAAAGGCTACAAAGAGAGAATATAGCGGATTTTTACTTTGCCACAGAAGATATAGAGCGAGCTATAGACAAAAGAGATGACATTCAACTACAGATGTGGACAAATAGAACGTCTCGAAGAGTAAACCCTCCAAGAATGAAATAGCTACAGCCTTGTACTGAATACGGAGAAGATCTCTGGATACAGGAGAAATACCGAGCATCCTGAAGAGGCGAACATTGTTCCTATATATAAAGGAGGAGACAGATCTCAATCAAAGAACTATAGACCGGTGTCACTGACATACCATCTCAGCACAGCATTTGAAAGAATAGTTAGAGAGAAAATTTATGACTTTTTGGAGACGCAGGAAAGGTTCAGCAAGAACCGGTACAGTTTCCGATCAGGACGATCGTGCCTATCATAGCTAATATATAGAACATTATAACAATATAACTGATGCACTTAAAAAGAATAAGAACTATGATGTAATAAAGCATTTGAGAAGTGTGATCATGGTATACTGTAATAGCATATAGAATGAGACATATAGGGATAACAGGCAAAGTGGGAAAATGGATCTATAACTTGCTTAGAGAACGTCAGTCTGTTGTTAAAATCCAAGGAATATCATCAACAAAATCGGAATTACGTAGCTCAGTACCACAAGGAACGGTATTAGCCCCACCTCTACTCATTATCATGCTACCAGACATAGACAACGAAGCAACCAATAATAATACAATGACATCCTTTGCTGACAGTACAAGAATAAGCAGAAAAATTAGAAATACAGATGATATGAAATCCTTACAGAGGGACACAAACAAAATATAAAGATGGTCGGAAGACAACAACCTGAATTTACACCGATAAATTTCAGCTCTTAAGATATGAAAAATAAGGAGCTAAAACAAATAAGCAGAAAATCTAAATAAACACAAAAGCAAAAAATTTACGAGTTATAATGACCTACGAAACATATTTCCTCACAACGTGCATGGGGGTGAGTGTACCCCCAAGGATCACCTGAGCTAGAACAGAAACAAAGTTAGTGGCCAGTTCAACTCCTCCTCCTTAGACCTACGGCTTATGAAAATGAAAATAATGCTTAAATGGAATCCGAACCACGACTCACTACTTTTGTATGCAGGAAGGAGGGGTCAAGGGCAAGCGCCCCAAAAAATGAACCCCCCCATATAGGGGAAGAAGAGAGCCAAAACCAAAATCAAACTGTGTGTGTGTGTGTGTGTGTTTGTGTGTGTGTGTGTGTGTGGGTGTATGTGTGTGTGTGTGTGTGTGTGTGAGAGAATTGCACATTTTTCACGAAAGTAACAATAAAGTCCTTCATATTTTGTCTATTTCCATTAATTAATATTTAACAAAGAACTTGGGTATCCCAAAATATCTTTCTCGCTCCTTTTTTTTATTTTTTATAAGAGTTGTTTATCAACTATTTTATATATTTACTCTTTGAACAAAAGAAAAAAGAAAAAAAGTTTTAATTAACAGCTTGAGAAAGTTCATAAAATTAAAATAAACCTTTCATAAAAATTAAATATTAACAGATATTTTCTTTACGTTTTGAGAAAAGTTGTTGATAAAAACAAAAAATTCTAAAGTATGACCGTTATCTTACACTTATTGTAATTGCTTTTGGTTGTGTGCTTTATAAATATTATTTATGACCCTATATAATATATACCATGAACCATACGGTTTATGTTGTTAGTGTTGTCAGTTTTTCACGCTACATTCCTCCCTCTGTTTTTTTCTGGAAACATGTAGCAATACCAGTTCCACCTTCTTTTGATTGGTATACTGAGCCATCAGGGTATTTTCTTTCCTGTAATACAGGGTGTACATAAAGTCAGGATCTATTTTTGTGAAATAATTATTTTTTTCTATTTTTCTTTTCAAAAGCCCTTAGAATGAATACAGAAGAGCGTGTGGCAATAGTAATTTGGCGAATCGAGGGAAAGAAATACAATGACATCAGAGAGAAGTTTAGAAGGAGATTTCATAAGCCGGGGCCAATTGACAAGACAATACGAAAATTGGTGAACAAATTTAAACGAACGGGATCTGTAAATGATGAAGCAAGATCAGGACGACCGTGTATGTCAGATCTTACCGTGAATGCAGTACGCGGAATTATCACTGAGGAGCCACGTACGTCCGTTCGTGCTGCATCACACAGACTCAGCCTCCCGACGTCATCTGTGCACAAAATTCTGAAAGTTAATTTGCGGAAGAAAAGCTATCATTTGCAGGTTTTACATGATTTACATGAGGAAGATTTCCCTCGACGAAGTGCTGTGTGTGCTGATCTCGTAGAACAAATCTGGAGTGATAATTTAATGGACAACATTCTCTTTAGTGATGAAGCCACTTTCCATACGTGTGGAAAAGTAAATCGCCATAACTGTCGAATTTGGGCAGATGAAAGACCGAATGATTTCGTCCAAAATTGGAAAAGAGACTCACCTAAAGTTAATGTCTGGATGGGTTTAACAAAATCTAAGGTTTATGGTCCCTTTTTCTTTGCTGAAGCTACAGTTACGGGGCTTATTTATCTGGACATGTTGCAGCAATTCCTTGAACCTCAGCTGATTGGGGATAGGATTGTTAGTACCGTCGTCTATCAATATGATGGTGCTCCTTGTCACTATGCCAAAATTGTTCAGGATTATCTAAATGGACGTTTTCCAAATCGCTGGATCGGACGCGGAAGCAACAAAAGACCTTGGCCAGCGAGATCACCAGATTTAACCCATTTAGATTTCTTTGCATGGGGCTTTATCAAATCGCACGTCTATCAGACGAAGATTACGAGTCTTGAAAACTTACGTACACGTATACGAACTGCTGCAGATAACATAACCCCGCAAATGCTCCAGAATGTGTTTAGAAATGCTGCGGAACGATTTGAGCTGTGCAGGGATACTGATGGGCGTCACGTCGAATCCTACTCTTAAGTCTTAATTATTTAATAAATGTTACCACTTTATCATTTTATGATTGAATTCCATATAATTTCCAAGTGCTTCGCAAAAATAGATCCTGACTTTATGTACACCCTGTATATAAAGCTGACATTAGAAATGTGTTTGTTTCTTTAAAAATATAATGTCTATTTTCCCTATGAATCCAGACTACTGGGACACCCTGTATACTACATATACGGTCTTGATGGGGTCCCTCCTGTTGTTCTCAAGAACTGTGCTTCTGTGCTGACACTCCCTAGCAAACTCTTTCGTCTTTGTCTTTCATCTGGTACTTTTCCTTCCTGCTGGAAGCCTGTCCCAAAGAAGGGTGACCGCTCTCAACCCTCCAGTTTATCAATGGTTTTTAAGTCGCACCTCCACTCTTGTCCACTCCTTTGCCAATGCGTCCACTCTTCACTTCTCCACCCGCTTCACAATGGGGCCCCATCAACCGTCACTCCATGTTTCGCGTGAGACGGTTATGGCGCACCTGACCTCTGATCTTTCTATTATCTCTGATTGGGGCAGAGAAAACCTTGTGGCTTTCATTGCCTCACAAACTCGGTTCCCTCATCTGTCTACTGGTTATAATCTTTCACACTACTATCCCCTTACCTTCAACAATACACAACTCAGACCTTCCTCTTCTCTTAACATTCTTGGTGTTTCCTTTTCTCTTGACCTTTCCTGGAAAGATCACATATACTCTCTTTCTAAAACATCTTCTAAGAGGTTAGGGGTGCTGTACCGGCTCCGCAGTTTCTTCACTCCCACTTAGTTTCTGCCTCTGTGCAGGGATCTCGTCTGCTCATGTATGATGTACGCTTCTCATGTGTGGGTGGCTCAACTCACATAGCTCTACTTGACCGGGTGGAATCATTTCGTCTCATCAACTCACTGAAACATTATAGCTCAAAATTAATGACCTTTCCTCAAATCCTAATGTATCAATGTAAATTCAACGAAAACCAACTTCATACATGCCTGAAGTTTCATCTTGACAACTTGGATACAGGATGATGCTTTTGAGAATTAAGAGTTATCTGTTTTATGAATGCTGACTTAAATTTATCTGTCGTTGCGTCAACACTGAAATTTGGGCATTATTAACCAATATGGTTTTAAGTAGAGATAGCAAATGTTTAATTATATCAAGTATTTGTATATAATAATGAATATTTAGAGAGAGAGAGAGAGAGAGAGAGAGAGAGAGAGAGAGAGAGAGAGAGAGAGAACACATATAATAATGAGAAATGATATTAAGGTGAATTTGTCCAGAAATGTGTTAAACCAATTATATTGGTTTAATATTCAACTCTTTTTAATAACTCATTCTGAAATTCTTCAGCAATATTTTTCTAAAATTATGGTTCCATTTGAACCAATTATGGAACAATTTACTGGTGAAAAGAATGGTTAATTTTCCTTTCCCGACTGATTTTAAACCAGTTATATTTTAAACCAGTTATATAATTAGTTATATAACAAGCGCCCATCCGGAAGAAGAGGTAGAAGAAATGAATGGTAGAATAGAGGAAATAATTGAAGCCCATGGAAGAAATGCTAACGTAATAATCATGGGGAACTGGAATAGTGTGATTGGAGAGGGGAAAGACGGAATGGAGGTTGGACCATTCGGATCAGGTAGAAGAAATGAAAGAGGAGAAAAGCTAGTAGAATTTTGCAGAAGGCAAGAACTCATGGTAACTAATACTTGGTTCCAAAATCACAAAAGAAGGAGATACACATGGAAAAAACCAGGAGACACTGAAAGATTCCAAATGCAGTGAAGAACTCGAAAGCTTATCCTGGAGCAGATGTTGACTCTTATCATAACTTGGTGGTAATGGAAAATATGGTGAGGTTGAAGACTCTGAAAAAGAATAAAGTAGGGAAGAAATGGGATACTGAAAAACTGAAGGGAGAACAAAGGATAATTTTGCTGGAAAGGTGAATGAAGAGATAAGGAGGCAAAGAAATGACGGCCACATTCATATGACAAGTGAAGAAAGATGGTGTAGACTGAGGGATACAATAAAGGAGAGTGCACAGGAAAATATCGGTTATGTGAAAAGAGAAGAGGAAACCCTGGGTCACTACAGAGATGCTTGACAAAATTGAAGGAAGAAGAAAGTGGAAAAGTATAAATACAGAAGAAGGGAGACAACGATACAGACAGTTAAATAACGAACTGAGAAGATAAACTGATAAAGCAAGAGAGATGTGGCTTGAAGAGTAGTGCAGGGAAATGGAGGAATTAGAAAGGAAAAGAAGAACTGAATTAATGTACTAAAAAGTTAAGGACATAAATAAATGGAAAAGAAGTAGCTTGGGAGTGCGAGAAATAGAGGGGAGAAATGGAGAAAAACTGAAAAGACCAGAAGATATAAGGAAGAGATGGATTGAATATATTGAAGAACTGTATGATAAAGAGAACAAACCTAATAACATCGAAATGGAGGAAGCAGATGAGGTGGAAGTAGATTGTATGGGACGGGACATATTGGAAAGAGAAGTAGAGATGGCTGTAAGAAACCTAAGAAATGGCAAGCCCGCAGGACCAGATGATGTACCAGCAGAACTTCTGAAAAGTCTTGAGGGTGATGCTAGAGAGGAGGTGAATGCAGAAACATGTATGAAAGTGGAGACTGGCCTGCTGACTTTATGAGAGTCTCTATGATTACTATCGCCAAGAAACTGAGAGCCACCAAGTGTTCAGAATTTCGAACCATAAGCTTGGTCAGCCATGAATAAAAAATAATGCTAAGGATACTAACCAGAAGACTAACGAATAGAGCTGAGGAGTACATTGGAAAGGATCAGTTTGGATTTAGGTCAAAATGCGGAACAAGAGAAGCTATTGGTATTATGAGAATGATGGGAGAGAGGGTGCTGGAACATGATCAGGAAATGTTTGTTTGTTTAATTGACCTTGAAAAAGCTTTTGATAGAGTCCAATGGAAGAAACTAATGGAAATATTGAAGAATATTAATGTTGACTGGAGGGACCGTAGGCTGATAAAAAATCTATATCTTGGCCAGACTGTGAATGTTAGAGTTGCAGGAGGAGAATCGGAGCCTGGATTGGTTGGAAGAGGGGCCAGGCAAGGATGCTCCATGTCCCCCGTGTTATTTAACATCTATGCAGAAGCAATGATAATAGAAGCACTCTCAGATTTGGAAGAATTCAGAGTGGGAGGTAAATTGGTCAAATCTGTAAGGTTTGCAGATGACAAGGCATTTGTTTGTGGTACTGAGGAAAGACTGCAAAGAATGGTCAATAGCTTGACAACAACGGTGGAAGAATTCGGAATGAGAATTAATGAAACCAAGACAAAGGTAATGAAAATTGCAAGAAGGAAAGGAGCACAAATGAACCTAACGATAGGAAATCGGACCTTAGAAGAAGTTGAGCAGTTAAATATCTGGGAAGTTTATTAACCAACAATGGAGATTGCAATAAGGAAGTAAGATCTTGAATTGGTATGGATAAGGTAGCTTTTGAGAGAGAAAAAAGACTACTTACAGGTAAACTCAACTTGAAGCTGAAGAAAAGGTTGATATGGAGTGTGGTACTGTATGGAGCAGAAACATGGACACTGAAAACAACTGAAAAGAAACTCCTGGAAAGTTTTGAAATGTGGATTTGGAGAAGAATACTAAAAATAAGCTGGAGGGAACACCAAAGTAATGAGGAAGCACTGCAACAGGTGGGGTAAGAAAGAAGACTCATTAAGGTGATAAGAGAAAGACAGAAGAAATGGATGGGACATGTGTTGAGAGGAGAAGGATTGTTGAAGGAGGTGATAGAGGGTAGATATGAAGGTAGAAGGCCGAGGAGAGGGAAAAGGAAAGCAATGCTGGATGATTTGAAGGCAGGCAGGAGCTACCATGAGATGAAAAGAATAGCTCAGGATAGAACACTTTGGCGGGACACATGAGTTGGACCTGCCTGATAGGCAGAACACGATGGATGGATGGACGGATATAATTAGTTCAAAATCGGTCCATAAAGGGAAGGTGTTCCAACGGTTTCTATGATGGATCATTCGTTTTACCAAATATTTGTTCCATATTCAGTTCAGCGAATAGACACCACTATGATCGTCTTCAAGAACAAATGGCAAAGCTCATCAATGGAATGCCAGAACGCGTATGAACTCTACATAATAGAAAGGGGAAAGCAACACGATTCTAACTATATTGATTCAATAAATCTGTTATTATTTATTCACTTTTATTATCAAATTAAAAACTATGGAAAAAAGAAGGTATTTATTTACTTTTGTCAACCCTCTGTATACTGAAAGAAAACGCCATGTTTATATTTACCAAGTTATTCTTAACTTAAACAGCAAAACAAAGCCTCCCAGATTAAGATTCATACGTGGTATACACTATAAAGTTTAATTAATCCAAAAATGATCTATACACACCACAGGGAAATAAAATTATTCCAAGGCTTTTCGTATATTGCTGTACTTTATTAATGAGGTGGAGTAATTTTACGTGTTTAAGTTGAAATTCATCCCATTAATGCCTTATAATACAATACGATGGCTTCAAACGACGGTTCAGGATCGACCCTCTGCAGTATCTCTCCTCATTTGCAAGATTTGGTGGAGGAAAGAGTTGTTTTTCATTCTCCTCCTGCCCTCGTAGCCGGCCACGCACGGCTGATCAGGGAGTATACATATATATATATATATATATATATATATATATATATATATATATATATATATCTATATATAGTGGTTTCTCTGTTAGTGTGGCTTTAGTAAAGCATTACCAAAGCCACTTCCTGAGTAACCCCCGGTTGTCTCCGCTTCACTGCGTTAACAGGGGCTTTGTGTCAGTATGAATGAATATGACATTAACATAATGGAATATCATCAACAATGTCAGATTTCAGGCAGAGTGCGGACTGACTCAAATAACATAATTTAAAGTTGAAATCGAAAAATACCGTGTACAGCTCGTTCTGTAGAAAAGAGAGCGAGAGAGAGAGAGAGAGAGAGAGAGAGAGAGAGAGAGAGACACACACACACCCACACACACACACACACCCACACACACACACACACCCACACTGCATTAAGAAACATATGAATATAGGCTGTACATTATTTCACTGCGATTTTGTTCTAATTTGGGGTTTGTACTTTCTTCGCATTGAAGAGCCATATTTAATTTTTCACGCAATTCTCCATTCTCTATTCATGATGAAACGGCTTTTATTTAAATGACTTATCTTAGTCATTATATGGAGAAGAACTGTTGTAAACCAATCTCTAAATTTGGTTTTCAAGGACTAATATTAAAAAAAATGACATGGCAATCAGTGTGGAGTGCCAGAAACTGGCACAGTACTCAGGCCAGGTGGATGCTGCCTATTCATTGAACGCCTTGATTATTATTACTTCGTTTATAGGGAAACGGTTTATACCCACTTACACACCGGCGCTGGCATGAAATAGGAGTATCTATGACAAATCTTTGCAAGACAAAATTTTTTATTTAAAATAAAATCGTTTTGTTTTATTCCCTGCAACAAATGGAGCGTTTATAAAAGGTAAATAAAACGTTTGGTAAACAACTGTAACACGTTTATAAAACGTTGATAAAACGTTTAGTAAACGTCAATAAAACGTTCATAAAACGTTTATTAAAAGTCAGTAAAACGTTTATAAAAAGTCAATAAAACTTTTATAAAACGTTTATAAAACATTAATAAAACTTTTATAAAACGTCAATACAAGGTTTATAAAGTGACAAAAACGCGTTTTAGAAACGTCAGTTAAATGTTTATAAAGCGTTAAAAAACGTTTATAAATTACAATAACGCGTTTATAAAGTCAATAAAACGTTTATAAAACAACACTAACACGTTTATAAAACGTCAGTAAAACGTTATGACGTTTACTAAACGTTCTGTTTCTTGCTAGGTATGTTTACCTTTAACGTTTTTGTGATTTTTGCTATTTATTTCGTGAAGTTTATGCTAATAGACCCACTAAGATATATAATGACGGTAGAGCTGTGAATATTCGTACGAACAGACGAAGTTTATAGGACCACTTACCCGTCCGTTTTTCGGAACGATTTCTGGAAGGACGCCTTTTCCGACAAAGATTTTCGCTTTATTCGGAGTATTTATTGGTGTTGAGGGAAAGTTTTAGCTTTTCGTATTCAGGGGCGGCTTTCTTTTGCAGGCAGAGAAGTAGTTTGAGAATACACACACACACACACACATACACACACACACACTCACACACACACACACACATGTATATATACACAATATACACACACACACACTGTGTATATATATATATATATACATTATAACTGCAAACACGCAGTATAATTAACGTAAAGAACGACGCTTTGTATAGGAGAATATTCCGCGCAAGATGAGAGCGAAATATTCTCCTATACAAAGCGTCGTTCTTTACGTTATATATATATATATTATATATATATATATACACACAGGGTGTTTCAGGAGAAAAGGTCAATACTTCGGGAGATGATAGTATCGGTCATTGTGAGAAAAAAAGTTCATATGAACATGTGTCTAATTCTGAATGGTTACGGAGATAGAGCTGTTTGAATCTGATGCGCGCGCAGCTCTTCCTTCCCCGTCCCTCCCCTATAACCTTGAACCATGTAAGCTGTAATGTAAGCTGAAACAAGTTTGTCATTTCTGTATCTGATACCATTCAAAATGCCAATGTTTAAACATTAAATGTTAGAAACAGTAATTGGTTTCTCTTTCTTGATTCAAACAGCTCTATCTCCGTAACCATTCAGAATTAGACACATGTTCATATGAACTTTTTTTCTCACAATGACCGACACTATCACCCCGAAGTATTGACCTTTCCTCCTGAAACACCCCGTATATATATATTATATATATATATATATTATATATATATATACCGGGTTTCTCAGAAAAAAGTAAGCTAATGCTTTTATTCACTATTATATTTACTATTGTCAAGATTTGCTTGCTTTTATAACGATTTAAATAAATAAGTTGCTTTTATATGTAGCACTTCTATATGTCTTTATAATATTTGTTTTTAATATACTCTATTTATCTTTGTTGCAAATTTTTCAAAAATAAAACTGAAATAAAATCTTAAGATCAATAGATTACTTTTTCTGGGCAACCCGGTATATGCGAGAACAACGTTTTGTACTACTTCATTAGAAGGAAACTGTTCCTTTATAAGTACGTACTGTAAATAGTGTACATTATTATTACTCCTAACAACTAATTTAGAAAGATTTACTCTTACCTTTCAAAACTACTTTATAGAATGTTACGAGCCTTTTTAGCGTAAAAGGAATTTTAATATGATTCTCCCCAAACGATTTCGGGATTTCGTGTTGAAAGGAAATTTTGAAGCTCATTTTGCGCTGTGCCAGTACCAGATCTGTTGAAGAGCTGTAAATCTTCATCTTGATTCATGGTCCTCACCGGAATGCCTGTCGCGGCCTCAGAGAACGATGGGTGAAACTGGTCTTTTTAATATACGTCTGAATACATAGCGAAGAATTGTACTCGTAATATGCCGGATCTTGATGAGGAATTTTGTTATGAATTCATCAAGAAAACCGGCACCTGGCGCATATATATATATATATATATATATATATATATATATATATATATATATATATATATATATATATATATATATATTTTATCACGTTGCAACAACATACAATATATATACTGTATATATATTGTTGCAACGTGATAATAGTGCGCCTCGGTGGTGTAATATACGAATCCATTGGCCTGAGTTCGATTCCCGCCGAGAGTAAACGGCGCACAGCCCATCCAGCTGTTCATCCTTTAAGTCCTCCTGTGGTTGAGAGATGAATGGGTACCAAAAAAAACAATCCCTCAAATGATGCGGTTGAACACAGCTCGAAACTGAACATTTATACACAACTTCGGACCAGAAAAATAGAATACTGTGTCAAATGCGCTCATGACCTTGATAATACCTTTAAGTATACACTTTTATGAGGAATATCAAGTATCTGTGACGTTATTATGATAAAGACACTTCTATGTGCCAGTTAAAAAAATAAATAAAATATAGCTAAAACCTTATCAAATAGTGAAAAGTTAATGCATAGCGACATATTCTCTTTATTGAGTACTGACAATATATTAAACCTTTATAAAAGACTTTTCAACTCTGCCTCTTAGTATTTAGTTGGTCCATCCTCAGCCCTGATTACGGACTCCAATCGACGTGGCATCGAGTCGACAAGCCTCTTGAATTCTTCTGGGGTTATCGATTGCCAAGTTGTCATCAAACACCTTTTCAGTTCACTAAGTGTTCCTAGTTTACGCTTTTGGACCGTCTGCTTAGCAATATTCCAAGGATTTTCTATCGGATTAAGATCGGGAGAATTAGCTGGCCATATCACTTCAACGAGCATCAAACCACGCAGATGTTACACGAACCGCATGAACTGGAGCCAGGTCATGTTGAAAAATAAATGGTTTATCTCCATACAGCTGTTCAGACTCCAGCATGAAGTATTCTAAGATTTCTTGATAAACTTGACAGTTCTATTTACAAATGCAAGTGACCGCATGCCATTTGCATTCATGCAACTCCACATTAACAAACTCGCCGCCTTTATGAAATGGGGTCACGAAAACCCAAAATTAAGCCGATGTTAAATGGAAAGCAAAAGAGAAAACGACTATCCTAGTGCAAAAAAAAAAAAAGTGTCAAAAAGTGCTTTTTTCAGAAGACTCAAAATTTTATGTCATTTGGTGACAGGGGGAAATCCGCGAGTTTGGCGAAGAAAGTCTGAAATGTATCAAGAAAGCTGCCTGAAGCAATCGGTCAAATGTAAGGCAATTGTAATCACTGCAAAACAAAGTAAATCTTCTAAAATTATACTTTAAAGCTGTATTTCCTATAATGAACTCGTTACAATTTATGATTACTGCAACATGCCGGATGATAAGTTAATGGTTATCCTAAATTTCAAAGTTTGAAATTGATTCAAATAAATTTCGGTACGTACATATACACGCAGAAAGTCCATGAATAAAGTCGAAGGCAGGCTAAAGTGACATCAACTGACAAATGAACGCAACACGCATAATAAAGTTCCTAAAACATCGTAGTGAGTGACGTGTTTTTGTTTAGAGAAATAAGGGTGAGGTCGATTTCCAATTTAGAATATTAACGAGAGCTCGATAAAAAAAAAAAAAAAAATTTAAAATTAGGAGTTAAAATGTCCCGCATGAAAAAATTACAGGAAACTTTATATGCTTTTTATCATATTCCATTTAGGATAATTTCGTTCTACGAATTGTTCATACCGGAGAATTTATTAATTCACATTACTAAAATAAAGTTCTTCTGGATAAGAAACTTTGCCGGCTCCTACAGCTAAGTGGGTAACGCCATTTCCCTATAGGCGAAGTGACGGTAATGGTGATATTAATGATACGGAAGTTACAACAGTGGGCTGCGTTAGTTAGCCTGAGCGCTGTTTTATTTTATGGTCTTCAGCACTGATTAATATTTATAAGAAACGGTTTGAGAGACTGGGTAATAAAAGTTAATTTTGAGTATATTTTATGGCTTTTAGGGACTTTATGTTAATCCAGCGACACTCAAAATAAAACCTTCTAAATTTAGAATTTATAACGTCTTTTTGAGAATGCATTCTATAAGAAGTTTTTCCTTCTTTTCGGTATCAAAACTTCTTGTCAGATGGTATAATAACTTCCTTTAATAATACGTAACTTCTTTATATAGAAGAAATGGTCGTCAAAACTTCTTTTTTAAGTGATTTGAGACAATAGAAGATAATATTTCTCTGTATAGAAGATTGCGGAAGTCTTTGTTTTCGGCGTAGTGATATACGTCTAATAAAATCTTAAGTTCTATTGGATTTAACGATACCCATATATATATTGTAAGGTATAAAATACGCATTTATCACCAAATGAACTAGAAAATAAGCGCTGTGCCCTTTGTAAACACAAATTAATTGGATGGCAGCGACTACGCCCCAAATCATATATCACTACTTACAAATGTTAAAGAATTATAGCAGGTACATACTGTAATTTCAGGAAAATGGAGAGATTGGAAATAATAATTAGCTAGGAGGACCAGAAACTGGCACAGTGCTCAGGCCGGACTAATACAGCCCATTATGCTAACGCCTAGATTATATTATTATTAGCCATACCATCGAGAATCGAACTCCCAATCTCAGTATCTTCATCCACTGAGTTATACGGGTGTTGGACCGTGGTAGATTGAACGATAGCAGACCAACTGAAATCATTTTTATGGCGACATCTGAAAACCTCGTAAGTAGCAAACACTTAATTTTGGAGAGATGAAAATTGAATACAGTCTAATGTAGAGAACATTTACGAGTGTCTGAAGCACGATTATTACAATGGAAAATAAACAGTAAATTTTTTTTTTGTACAGAGGGTTGACAAAAGTAAATAGACACCTTCGTTTTTTTCATAGTTTTTGATTTGATAAAAGTGAATAAATAATAACAGATTTATTGAATGAATATATTTAGAATCGTGTTGCTTTCCCCTTTCCATTATGTAACGGTGACACGCGTTCTGGTGTTCCGTTGATGAGTTTTGCCATTTGTTCTTGGGGACAATCATCGTGGTATCTATTTACTTTGGTGAACCCTTTGTACGATTATGTGACAGCAAGACTTAAATGGGGAAATTTAAAAAAAAAATGGGGGGGGGAGGAGAAGGTGGCACTTAACGACATTTTGGAATAGTAGATCACTGACTTGATCCCTTTTACAGACTACTTCAAACAGTACTTTCTTACTAATAATAACTTTCTTTTTTTATTATTTTTTACTTTCATGGAAAAAGAGTCAAAATAGTTTTCGCTTCGAATTTTCAATGTGAGTTTTTTTTTTATATATTTGGGGGGGGGGGGGGAGTCCCTCGCTTTTTGTTCGCTCAATAACCCTCGCGCCGCTTATAATAAGAAGTTTTAAACATACATTTAATCTTATGTTCAAATATTTGCATATTAACTTTTAAAAAAACCTCTTTTTCTAAGAAAATATAAATTATATTTAACTTTTAAACATATTTCCGAGATATTACAAAGAATCTCTAATAAAATAACTTACAAGAACAATTTGCTGTCTTCCAAGAAAAATAAAATCTTGTACTTTTCAATCTTTGATGAATAAAAAAGTATAATTTTATGTAAGTTCCTATTAGAAACGGTGGGAAAGTGTAACTTCACTGTTTTATATAATATATATATATATATATATATATATATATATATATATATATATATATATATTATATATATATATATATCACAAGGATAGTAACACAAGCCCACGTCGGGCTAACATCATGAAAAAGATAAAAAACTATAGTGTTTGTCATTTACCATTACTTATTCGGACTATAGCGGATTTAATTTTCCCAGAAGACCTCCTTGTTCCATGCACGGTCTGTGTGCATCATAAAAAAACCTCAGAGGACCATTGTATATATATATATATATATATATATATATATATATTATATATATATATATATATATATATATATATATATATATATATATATATATAATATATATACAGAATGGTCCCCTGAGGTTTGTATACTGAGGTTTATATATATATATATATATATATATATATATATATATATATATATATATATATATATATATATATATATATAGGCTCATTAGTTAGAATTTGGCATGCACACTGCAAATTAACTCCTTTCCAATATAATGTTAACCTTTAACATCTTGCAAGTCAATAACACCGTGTTATATATGTCATCGGAATGCATAAGCAGATAAAACGTAAACTTTGAAACATAATGTCCTCCCGACGACAATCGATGGGGTGTCGGGGGAGAATGAAATTGCAGAGCTGTGGAAAAACCACTATTCTAACATTTTTAACAGTGTGAATAGGGATAATCTTAAGGTAGATTGCAGCGAAACGATTGTGGGAGGGACAAGGGAAAATACTTTGATTCATTTTCTGAAGTAAAGAGGTTAATTAAAGAGTTAAAGACTGGTTCTGCGTCAGGGGTAGATGACTTATCGAATGAGCACTTAAAATATGCCAATGACGTAGTATGTCTGCATATATCATTGCTCTTTTCAGCCATGCTTGCTCATAGCTATATCCCTGCAGAGTTCATGAGGGTATGTATCTTGCCCCTGGTCAAAAATAAGTATGGAGACATTCTGTCCAGCAATAATTACAGGCCTATTGCTGTCGCTTCCTGCTTCTCGAAACTACTAGAAAAACTCTTGTTACTCCGAATAAATGATTACCTATGGACACCTCTTAATCAGTTTGGTTTTAAAAGATCCCACTCAACTGACCTGTATATCTATGTACTTAAAGAAATATCTAAATACATTGACAGTAATTCAACTATTTATAGCCGTTTCCTAGATATAAGTAAGGCATATGATAGAGTGAACCACAATATTTTATTTAAAATCTAGAAGACAGGAAGGTTCCCATGTACATATTAAATTTATTGAAATTTTGGTATTCCCACCTATCTTTCATTGTTAGGTGGGGCAATGTACTATCCGAGTGTTTTGGCTCCTCTTGCGGGATGAGACAAGGCTCCTTGCTCTCCCCTATGTTGTTCAATGTGTATATTGACGGATTAATTGCTTCATTTAATGAGCCAACAGTGGGATGTTGTGTAGATAACACAAGGATAAATAACTTAGTTTATGCTGATGATGTGGTGTTAATAAGTCCCTCTGTTAAAGGTCTGGATCGGCTACTAAAAGTTTGCGAAGTGTATTCACAGAAACATGATATTCTTTTTAATGTTACAAAAACTAAGGTTATGCAATTTCATCCTCAAAGCTGTAATCAGCCAGCTGATATAAGGTTTAAAATGAATGGTGAAGTAATTGAGGAAGTAAAAGAGTTTAAGTATTTGGGTCGAATTATTACCAGCTCTTTGAGTGATGACTCGGATATAAGAAAACAATCTCGAAACCTGTGTGCTAAAGCGAATATGACCATAAGGAACTTTCGATTCTGTACAAGTGAAGCTAAAGACACTCTCTTTCGTACTTTCTGTAGTAATATATACGGACAGCAACTGTGGGTGAATTATAAAAAAGGTTCTGGCAGAACCCTAAATTTGCTGTACAACAGGCCTTTTAAACTCCTACATAAATTACCCCCGAGATGCTTAGCTTCACAAATGTTTCCTACCGCAATATCCCGAGCTTCCCGGAGGTAACAAGACGTGCTCAACACAGTCTGATGCAAAGAATTAAAAAATCAACCAACCCGATCATCCAAGCTATCCATGAGTCCTGCCATTTATCCTCTAAGCTATGAACTTCTTGGTACGAAAACGTCTGTCTGTAGCTCCACTTAACTTCGACATTACAGTATTATTTCTAATCATTTGTATATATTTCTATCCTTAGTATATGAACTGTCATTGTATTAATAATATTTGTCATATGGACTATAGTCTGCCAATAAACCTTTTCATTTTCATTCAAATATATATATATATATATATATATATATATATATATATAATATATATATATATATATATATATACAGGGTGTCCCATAAGTCCGGCATCATAGGAGAAATTCATATTTTTTTATTTCTACAAACCATAATTCATATGCTCGGGATGCCAATTTCCCGTCCACCATTCTGTTCAGTGACGACGCTGTTTTTTATGGAAATGGTGAGGTAAATCGACAGAACACCCGCTACTGGTCTCAAAACAACCCTCACTGGTATACCTCTTCAAAGGAACAAGGTGTATCTCGGGTGATGGTATGGTGTGGCATTTGGAAGGATCGCATCATAGGCCCCCTCTTTTTCGATGAACATGTCACTGGAGGCACCTACCTACGTATGCTCAAGGAAGAAGCATTTCCCAGAGTCTTGAACGAAGAAGGAAATTTCCCAACATGGTTCCAGCAAGACGGCGCTCCTGCACATTACAGCACCCAAGTAAGGGAATACCTGTACCAACAATTCCTTGGTCATTGGATAGGACGTCGAGGGCTTGTGGAATGGCCAGCTAGAAACCCGGATCTCACGCCAATAGATTTTTATCTCTGGGGCCACTTGAAAGCGCTGGTATACGCAGAGAAAATTAGGAGTGTTGAACATTTGCGGCAGCGCATTATTGGGGCATGTAACACCATTACTCCTGACATCATTCACCGTGTGCTTGCTGAATGGGTATCACGTCTGAATTTGTGTATTGAAAACAATGGTGGACATATTGAGCACGTTCTGTAAATAAAAGCTTTTGTTTTGCCTTTTTTTATTATTTTTCTTATGATGCCGGACTTATGGGACACCCTGTATATATATATATATATATATATATATATATATATATATATATATATATATATATATATATATATATATATATTATTCAAACGTTTACATATACTTTGAACATATAAAAAACTATGAGTAATAATGTTTTTGAAACATTAAAACAAAAACAAAACTTTGAACTTGAAAGTCTCAAAAGAAAGTTTTCTCATCGTTTGTACTAAAGTTAAAGGAACAACTGTAGTTAATTTAGGAAGCTAGCGGGCATAACTGAGAAAGTAAAACGGTATGAACTCTTATCTTCATCCTGTTCCACTTCAAATTTAGATACATAACGATTATAATGATAGGGACACGACAAAAAGAATTAATAGGGTATTATTTTAACTCAAACTCAGGGTATGACAAATAAGATCCGACTCATTATTAAGGTTACAACTTTTCTCGGGGAATTCTGATAGAAAGGATTTAAAAATTTATTCTTATTTTCAAAATTATTGAAGTAATGAAGTAATTTTTAACACTTTAATGGATCGGAGGTTATTAACACGCCAATTTGGGTTAAAATAACTAGATAGTATTTAAAGGGCGGTAATGATAGAAAAACTCGGAATAATTAGATCCGGTACGCATCCGGCACGCATCCGGTATGTATACAGATTAATTAATCAATCTTCGTACGAATTTTTCTATTTCTACTGAATTGGAAAATGGTTTAAAAATAGTTTGACCTGGAATAGAATAGAATATGGAATTCAATATACAATGCGTGAGAGAGAATTTTAATTGCAAACGTTCTACGCAGTTTCATGGCATGACTGAAGCGAATACAATGTTATAATGTTTCAGACCAACAAAGAAGACCCTAGGATCCACTCATGGCTGGTCTACCTAACTGTGTTTGTAATTGTGTATTGCGCATGTCCTCCGTGGTAACGGAGGGGACCTACAATTTTACGTTGGTTCCGAACCACAAAAACCTTAATTTTACTACCACAATATGCCTATGAAGACCGATGATTAATGTTGATTGATATCATCATCTCAATGGAATTCGTGTTAGAATGGACCATATGAGCCCGGCCAACTCATGCCCAAAGCATCGGGTGAACTTTTAACAATTACTCATCTTTACCCCAGCATCAATTCCACTTCAGCCCCTTTGTGAATATGCTTTATAATCGCCAGCGTCCGTAAGTGAGTAGGTTACATCGCCTCCTTATCGGTGAAATGAATTCAATGAGTTCAGGGGGTTCACATCCCGATAATGTTGGTAATAATAATACAAGAGTTTGAACAATGGACCTCATTATTGGTCTGAGCACAGTCGTGCCAGTTTCTGTTCCTACTCGCTGAATATTACTGTACTTTAGAATCCTCTTGTTGAGTACGATGTACAAAATAAATGAATAACCACTCGCGAAAGACATTTACAAATATTATGCGAAGAGTAAATGATGACCTATTTTCAAACTTACTTATTTCTTTTACATATATATATATATATATATATATATATATATATATATATACACACACACACACACGTGTATAAATGGAACTACGATGGAAGCGGTGTTCGCCAACATTTCGTTAAAATTGGTGCAACTTCTTTACCCTGAAGACGTTATTGCAACTTTAACGAAAACGTGGGCAAACTCTGGTTCCATTTTCCTAGCACAAATATGTATACAAAGTATATATATATATATATATATATATATACATACATATATACACACACAAAATCTTTAATATATAGTAATTGCTTTAAAGCAAACCAAACTATAATAATAATAATAATAATAATAATAATAATAATAATAATAATAATAATACCTTTTTCTTATATATAAAACTAAAAACTAAAGTTTAAAATAACTTCCCGCATTTAAGTTCTAGATGTCATTTATTTTAAGTGACAATATAAGGAAATACCTATAAAAAGTTCCCTTGTCTGTTTTGCCCTTATTTAGATCGACATCCGATATTAGATCAAGAGAACGAACTCGAAATCGGAATCTGGAGAAAATAAAAAATAAAAAAATATTCTTTTTATTTAGAAAATGATTCTTATTGAATTTAAGATTTTTAATTTATCTAATTTTAATTTTAATTTTTATTTTTTTATTTACATTTTTATTCGTTATTTTATTTTTAATTTTTATTTTACAGTTTTCATTTTCAATTAATAATTATTTTTGTTTATTTCTATTTTCTTTTTTGAATTTTAATTTTCAATTTTTTTTTAATTATTAATTTTTTTAATTTTATTTTTTTACATTTTTAATTACATTTTCATTAAAGAATAATTTTTAAGCTACTTTAATCAAGTTTTTTTTTGTTTTTTTTTTAGAAAAAAATAGAAAAGTAAACAAATATAAGAAAGGAAAACAAGATTGGACATGCAAAAACTTGTTTGTTATAAATAATGTTTACTTGAGCCACCACCGACCTGGCTAATAAATTCCTAAAATCTTTTGGTATATTCGCCTCATTATTGATGTAATATGAAAAATATATAACGTGACTCGTATGGTAAAAAGAAAATCCATACATGACGACATCTGTAATATAATGTACACAAACACAGGGTGTTCATAAAGTTCGGCATCATAAAAATAAATAAATTTTAGTCAGTAAACTTTCCCTATGATGCTGTAATTTATGGGCACACTGTGTATAAAATATGAAACAGTACACAAACCTGAAGTTTTTCCCAGCTATACAAAAATGTATATTTATGTGAAGTAAATTTGTGTAATGTAAATTACTTGTTGGAAACGACCAGTCTAAATAATTGCATTAAACATTCAAGCTTGTTAATACAGTATAAGAAAATTAAAATTGTTAATGCAATTAATTAGATTATTTCTTTACTACTGATGATTAAATATTCATCCAAAATTCTGCAGATCTTTTCACAGTTGTTCAATTTTAAATGGCATCCGTTTATCCTTCTCAGCGTCTATATAGTCCCATATAACCTCAACTGGATCCTGTCCTGGCTTTGTGATAGCCATTCCATAATTTTTAGTTCTTCAGCGTTCCCCTTACCCCTCATATATTTTTTACAAATCGTGTCGTATGTTTGGGGACGTTATCTCGCTGGAAGATGAAGTCTTGTCCAATCAAACGCTTTCCATCTGGGCAGTATGGAGTTGAAGAATTTGCACGTACTGCTCTTTAGTTAAAGTACCATCGATTTTCATAAGGAAGCCAACCCCAGATGAACTTATCAACCCCCAGACTTTGATAGAGCCACCACCATGTTTTACTATTCGTTGTAAGTAAATATTATATCTCTTACCCTGTCGCCGTCGTACGCACTCTCTTCTTTTAGAACCCAAAATTTTGGACTGGCTGTCCACAGAACTTTCGCCAAATCAGTCAACCTCCAGTGGGCATGATCTCGTGCATATTTTACCCTTTTAGACTCGTTTCTTGGTCTCAGGTACGAGTTATTTTGGCAACAATTCTCCTATGAAACCCTGCCTCCTGCAATCGACGTCATATTGTTACGGCCGAAACGTTAGTGCTCTGTGAGGAATCAAATTCCTGTTACAAACTACGACTCGATTGCCTTCTATCTCTTTGGCCTGTACCTTCAAAACGAACTTTCTATCGTGTGAATAATAATTACCCTCGCACTTTCTCGAAGAATATTTTAGTACTTCCATTATTCCCAGGCTTTTTAGGCATTGCTAATGTACTTAAACTTTCGAATATTAATGTAGTATTTTCATATGACAATATTGTGAAAAATATCATAGTAAAAAATAGCCCTACCAATAATTCAGGCATTATTTATAAAATTGGTTGTAACAATATTCCGTTAGAACGGGACAGTCGTCCAATGCCCTTTTCGTCCATTTGTCAGAGTTATCCCACTGTATTGATTGGAATAATGCTTCAATTTTGTTTCACTCAAGCAACAATCTTAATAGAAATATTCTTGAGTCTGCAATTATTCAACTTACAAATAATTTAAATATTAGCCAGGACCTTTTTTCGCTTGATCCTGTACACCCAACTTTAGATTGTACTAACTCCTCCAAAAATTGAGATATTTTGGATCTGTTTGTTTGATTTAATATAGCAAATTATTCTTTGTTAACGTTCAAATTTATTCATGTTTAAACGATTTAGTGTTTAAGCATCTGCTTTTAACTGAAGGGTATAGCAAAATGGGTTGCGCGGAATGATCATTTCTCCCAGCCAGATAGCTCCTCTTGCTTTAACCAATGTGCTACTTTTTACGTCGAAGGATATTGCAAATATTTTTTTAAAATAATTCGAACTTTTGTATCTAAGATACGAGTCATACATATAAATGAAGAATCTGAATTACTAAATTTATAAATAACTTTGAAACCCTTATCATGCAGTTTACACGAAGGCAGCGCGTTCTCATGGTCACAACTTATCTGCAAACTAAAAGCTTAAAACAAGTTCAGAATACCTTCGAACTGCAATTTCCCGATAGAGCTTCTCCAACTAAACATACAATTTTGAAGAATGTTCGGAAATACAAAGAAGAAGGAACGGTCCTCAATTTGAACAAAGGACGTTCAGGCCATCCGAAGACGGCAAGAACAGACGAGAACATTCAGCATGTTCGGCATTTATTAGAGAGACATCCAAAAGTGTCCACCAGGCGAAATGGTACAGAACTCTCACGCATGTCATTTCATCGAATAGTTCGTGAGGATTTGAATTTGTACCCATACAGAATGGAAATTCGACATCAACTCATTGAAGGAGATCTACCTCGCCGCCTAAGATTTGCCAGTGGTTTCTTGAAAAACCAGAAAGATTCACGGAACAATTAGTGGTTGGAGATGAGCGGCCTTTTTTATGAATGGTCTAGTGAACAGACAAATCTGCCGTCAGTATGCACCAAAAAATCATCCACCTGACAATCATATCTACGAAAAGAATAACTCTAGACAAAAACTGTCTCTCTGGGTAGGACTGTGCGGTAATGGAGCGTTAATTGGCCCGGTCTTTTACGATGGTAATCTAAATGGTGAAGCTTACCTAGAAATGATAGACCGAGAAATCCTTCCACAAATACGTATTACTTATGGAAACCGATTTAATCGTATTTGGTGGGTGCAAGACGGAGCTCCTGCTCACAGGAGAGTTATTGTGAAGGAACGCTTGCAGGAAGTCTTCCACCAAAGAGTAATTGCTACAGGCCATGACATTGAATGGCCTCCCAGAAGCCCTGACTTGACCCCGTGTGATTACTTTTTATGGGGTCATTTGAAAAATAGAGTATTTGCATCACAACCTATCAATTTAGATGATTTGAGGACTCGCATCACAGCTGAAATCAACTTGTTAAAAGACAATCCAGATCTTATCAAAAGAGTGATGGGGAAGATGAGAGCTCGACTCGAGATTTGTATCGATAGGAATGGCGGTCATGTTGAAAGAAAACGAAACTAAGCATAACTTTTGCGCAATCCATTTTGTTGTACCCTTCAGTCAAAAGCAGATGCTTAAACACTAAATCGTTTAAACATGAATAAATTTGAACGTTAACAAAGAATAATTTGCTATATTAAATCAAACAGATTCAAAATATCTCAATTTTTGGAGGAGTTAGTACAATCTAAAGTTGGGTGTACTTTTTTGTGGGACATATGGTATATACACACACACACACATACACACAAGGGTGGGTACGGAAGTAATGCCTCTTTTTTTATTTCTCTCTAAATATAATTACAATTACAATTACAGGGAATTACAGGAAATATGTATACATACAGTACGTGGCAAATATAAAGTAAATATAGTAAATAAATAAATAAATAAATAAATATATATATAATATATATTTAGGAGAAATCCAATGACAAGGAGAAATGTAAATGCCATGAAAAGTCTTCTTTAATGCGCAACGTTTCGAGCAATACGCTCATCTTCAGGCTGTTTAATAACAATGTGAAATTAAAATCAATATTGAATGAAAAACAAAACAGAAAATTTCTATAACCTATTCGTAAAGACAAATTTTAAAAGACTGAGAAAAGAGGGTTAAATTCTAAGTTATACAGATTTACATATAAAAATTAAGAAGCTATTTTTAAATACATATAGTAAATGTGAAATTAATACACTGGAAAAATTAACAATAGTACACTGGAATAATGGAACTAGCTACCTTACACTGCAGTTTCCGAGGCTGACTAATTTGAGCAGAGACAAGAACGGGAAACACAAGAGATGGCGAGGGCGATTGGGGAAGGAGGGATTATAAGGAATTGGGGAGGGAGGAGGGATCATAGCAAATTGAGGGGACGGCAGATGAGTCAACATTCAGACTAGGGGACAATGCTTTAATGAAAAGCGATTCTAAAATTCTTAGTGAGTTGGGACAAGTATTACAACCAAGAATTTTAAAATTGTCTAAAGTGACATCAATTTTACATTTAATGCTGTGTTCGCGAATACTCGAGGCTTCTTTAGTTTTTAAAATTTTACCTGTTCGGCCACTTATTCCCATATGCGAATAAAATCTAGCCCTGAGAGAGCGAACAGTGATGGGGTAGGGATGGGATCACCAGTCGGACCGTTAGCAGCTGACTTTTTTATGACTCATTTAGAAAGTGTAATTTTTAGACAATCTCCCACTCATCTCAAGCCAATTTTCTATCGACGCTTCGTTGATGATTCGATAGCAGTCTTTGATAATGCGGTACAAGCGCAACAATTCTTTAACTTCCTAAATTCTTTGCACCCCAATATAACGTATACAATGGAAACTGAGCAAAATGGCTCCCTCCCCTTCTTAGATCTTTTAATTTCGAAAAACGGTGATTCTATTACTACATCAGTTTACAGGAAACCCACTTTCACTGGTTTGGGCATGAATTTTTTTAGTTTTACTGATTTCAACTATAAGATGTCTTGTATTAAAACTCTCCTGTTCAGAGGATATAATTTGACCTCTAATTTTACCTTACTTAATGATGAATTTAATAATCTAAGATCATACTTTACTAATAATAGTTTTCCTGTTCAATATGTAGACAAACTAATTAGATCCTTCTTAAATAATGTTTATAGCCCTCAACTTCCATGTATTACAGTGCCGAAGGATATAAAATATTTCTTGGTACCTGAAATGGGTCCTTTGAATAAGGAATTTAACTTAAATTTACAAAATTGTTAAGGAAATTTTTTTATCATACTGATTTCCGCATCATATTTATTAATAAAACGTCTTTAGGTAGCTTTTTCTCAGCGAAGGATCGAACCCCTGACTCGTTGCGTAGCGGTGTTGTATATTTATTTACCTGCCCTAGGTGTCTCCTTGGGAATTACATTGGCAGCAGTGTTCGCTCTCTCAGGGCTAGATTTTATTCGCATATGGGAATAAGTGGCCGAACAGGTAAAATTTTAAAAACTAAAGAAGCCTCGAGTATTCGCGAACACAGCATTAAATGTAAAATTGATGTCACTTTAGACAATTTTAAAATTCTTGGTTGTAATACTTGTCCCAACTCACTAAGAATTTTAGAATCGCTTTTCATTAAAGCATTGTCCCCTAGTCTGAATGTTGACTCATCTGCCGTCCCCCTCAATTTGCTATGATCCTCCTCCCTCCCCAATTCCTTATAATCCCTCCTTCCCCAATCGCCCTCGCCATCTCTTGTGTTTCCCGTTCTTGTCTCTGCTCAAATTAGTCAGCCTCGGAAACTGCAGTGTAAGGTAGCTAGTTCCATTATTCCAGTGTACTATTGTTAATTTTTCCAGTGTATTAATTTCACATTTACTATATGTATTTAAAAATAGCTTCTTAATTTTTATATGTAAATCTGTATAACTTAGAATTTAACCCTCTTTTCTCAGTCTTTTAAAATTTGTCTTTACGAATAGGTTATAGAAATTTTCTGTTTTGTTTTTCATTCAATATTGATTTTAATTTCACATTGTTATTAAACAGCCTGAAGATGAGCGTATTGCTCGAAACGTTGCGCATTAAAGAAGACTTTTCATGGCATTTACATTTCTCCTTGTCATTGGATTTCTCCTAAATATTAAATTGAAGCTCTGTAGAAGCAACCCGCATGATTATATATATTCAAGGTATGGACAAGATGGCCTCAGGGCTTATCGCCATGTTTGGAAGACTTCACGAAAGTTTCTCAAGTCAAAACTGGACTGTTATTTTCTTGAAATGTGTCGGACCTGCAGGATTTTCCCGAAATTTGTTTACTTCAAACTCTACCGTGATAATCTATATGACTCTGAATTTTATCAATCGTCCCTGGAATATTTATTAAATAATGAAATTAATTATAAAATCAAAATATCAGATTCGCATAACAAGTCTCTTGGGCATTATATAACTACTCTTAAAAATACCTTGTCGTTGTTGGACTATTTATTAATAATTTCTCTTGTACAACGTGAACTAGAAAAATTTCACTCTACCATCTTGGAAACACATGAACGTAAGTTAAAGGCTTTGGGAATGAATTCACCAAATTTTTTCAATTCAGAGAAGGTAATTTCGAATCTTTCTAGTTACACACTCTCCCCTCGGGAAAAGTTTTTACTGTCACTTGGTTTGCAATTTAAGCTTCCGTTGTTTCAAATATATAAGCCTTCGTTTTTTCTTTACTTTGAAATTTTTTCAATGGCTTGAAAAATGTTCCCCATGTGGGGGATTTCAATAATTTCAAATGTCAGTTCTCAAATTTAACTCAAGAATTTTTTCTTAAACTTAGAAATCTTAAATTTCAATCTTTCATATTTAGGAAGAGTGATTTGCAGTGTATTAAGAATTTGGCAAAGAACCAGGAGATTGTTGTGACTAGACCAGACAAGGGTAACGGAGTGGTTATTTTGAATAAATCGGACTACATAAACAAAACTAATGAAATCCTAAGTGATCTTACTAAATTCCAACAAATTCTAGAACCTGTAAATAAAGTCATTGTAAGGTTAGAAGACCAGGTTAATAGATTTCTGTCACGACTAAAGTCCTTAAAGATAATAAAAAATGATACTTACTCTCAGTTGTTCGCATCTGGTGCTAATCTTGCTCAATTATACTGTCTGCCTAAAATCCATAAAGCTGGAACACCTCTCCGTCCTATTTTAGCTTCGTATAACTTACCCACCTTTCAATTGGCAAAATTTGTTGTTCGTCTCCTGTCCCCCTTTGCGAAAAATGCTTACACTATAAATAACTCGTTTGAATTCCAAAAAGACCTCCTTGGTAAAAACTTCGATTCAAAAAAGTTTTTTGTCAGTTTTGATGTAAAGTCACTTTTCACAAATGTACCTGTATCTGAAACTATTGCCATTATTTTAGATAGGGTTTTTAGCTCAGTTGATAATTTTCATGGTTTTTC
Source organism: Bathynomus jamesi (assembly GCA_023014485.1). Lineage (NCBI taxonomy): Eukaryota > Metazoa > Arthropoda > Malacostraca > Isopoda > Cirolanidae > Bathynomus > Bathynomus jamesi. The sequence goes on along the minus strand of JAJOZX010003669.1, from coordinate 44,313 downwards.
ATTGTCTCATTTTAAGGAACTTTTAGAATTGGTCTTCAAACAATGCTATTTCACTTTCAACAATAAGGTTTACCAACAAATTGATGGGGTAGGGATGGGATCACCAGTCGGACCGTTAGCAGCTGACTTTTTTATGACTCATTTAGAAAGTGTAATTTTTAGACAATCTCCCACTCATCTCAAGCCAATTTTCTATCGACGCTTCGTTGATGATTCGATAGCAGTCTTTGATAATGCGGTACAAGCGCAACAATTCTTTAACTTCCTAAATTCTTTGCACCCCAATATAACGTATACAATGGAAACTGAGCAAAATGGCTCCCTCCCCTTCTTAGATCTTTTAATTTCGAAAAACGGTGATTCTATTACTACATCAGTTTACAGGAAACCCACTTTCACTGGTTTGGGCATGAATTTTTTTAGTTTTACTGATTTCAACTATAAGATGTCTTGTATTAAAACTCTCCTGTTCAGAGGATATAATTTGACCTCTAATTTTACCTTACTTAATGATGAATTTAATAATCTAAGATCATACTTTACTAATAATAGTTTTCCTGTTCAATATGTAGACAAACTAATTAGATCCTTCTTAAATAATGTTTATAGCCCTCAACTTCCATGTATTACAGTGCCGAAGGATATAAAATATTTCTTGGTACCTGAAATGGGTCCTTTGAATAAGGAATTTAAGCTTAAATTTACAAAATTGTTAAGGAAATTTTTTTATCATACTGATTTCCGCATCATATTTATTAATAAAAACGTCTTTAGGTAGCTTTTTCTCAGCGAAGGATCGAACCCCTGACTCGTTGCGTAGCGGTGTTGTATATTTATTTACCTGCCCTAGGTGTCTCCTTGGGAATTACATTGGCAGCAGTGTTCGCTCTCTCAGGGCTAGATTTTATTCGCATATGGGAATAAGTGGCCGAACAGGTAAAATTTTAAAAACTAAAGAAGCCTCGAGTATTCGCGAACACAGCATTAAATGTAAAATTGATGTCACTTTAGACAATTTTAAAATTCTTGGTTGTAATACTTGTCCCAACTCACTAAGAATTTTAGAATCGCTTTTCATTAAAGCATTGTCCCCTAGTCTGAATGTTGACTCATCTGCCGTCCCCCTCAATTTGCTATGATCCCTCCTCCCTCCCCAATTCCTTATAATCCCTCCTTCCCCAATCGCCCTCGCCATCTCTTGTGTTTCCCGTTCTTGTCTCTGCTCAAATTAGTCAGCCTCGGAAACTGCAGTGTAAGGTAGCTAGTTCCATTATTCCAGTGTACTATTGTTAATTTTTCCAGTGTATTAATTTCACATTTACTATATGTATTTAAAAATAGCTTCTTAATTTTTATATGTAAATCTGTATAACTTAGAATTTAACCCTCTTTTCTCAGTCTTTTAAAATTTGTCTTTACGAATAGGTTATAGAAATTTTCTGTTTTGTTTTTCATTCAATATTGATTTTAATTTCACATTGTTATTAAACAGCCTGAAGATGAGCGTATTGCTCGAAACGTTGCGCATTAAAGAAGACTTTTCATGGCATTTACATTTCTCCTTGTCATTGGATTTCTCCTAAATATTAAATTGAAGCTCTGTAGAAGCAACCCGCATGATTATATATATTCAAGGTATGGACAAGATGGCCTCAGGGCTTATCGCCATGTTTGGAAGACTTCACGAAAGTTTCTCAAGTCAAAACTGGACTGTTATTTTCTTGAAATGTGTCGGACCTGCAGGATTTTCCCGAAATTTGTTTACTTCAAACTCTACCGTGATAATCTATATGACTCTGAATTTTATCAATCGTCCCTGGAATATTTATTAAATATGAAATTAATTATAAAATCAAAATTCAGATTCGCAAACAAGTCTCTTGGGCATTATATAACTACTCTTAAAAATACCTTGTCGTTGTTGGACTATTTATTAATAATTTCTCTTGTACACGTGAACTAGAAAAATTTCACTCTACCATCTTGGAAACACATGAACGTAAGTTAAAGGCTTTGGGAATGAATTCACCAAATTTTTTCAATTCAGAGAAGGTAATTTCGAATCTTTCTAGTTACACACTCTCCCCTCGGGAAAAGTTTTTACTGTCACTTGGTTTGCAATTTAAGCTTCCGTTGTTTCAAATATATAAGCCTTCGTTTTTTCTTTACTTTGAAAAATTTTTCAATGGCTTGAAAAATGTTCCCCATGTGGGGGATTTCAATAATTTCAAATGTCAGTTCTCAAATTTAACTCAAGAATTTTTTCTTAAACTTAGAAATCTTAAATTTCAATCTTTCATATTTAGGAAGAGTGATTTGCAGTGTATTAAGAATTTGGCAAAGAACCAGGAGATTGTTGTGACTAGACCAGACAAGGGTAACGGAGTGGTTATTTTGAATAAATCGGACTACATAAACAAAACTAATGAAATCCTAAGTGATCTTACTAAATTCCAACAAATTCTAGAACCTGTAAATAAAGTCATTGTAAGGTTAGAAGACCAGGTTAATAGATTTCTGTCACGACTAAAGTCCTTAAAGATAATAAAAAATGATACTTACTCTCAGTTGTTCGCATCTGGTGCTAATCTTGCTCAATTATACTGTCTGCCTAAAATCCATAAAGCTGGAACACCTCTCCGTCCTATTTTAGCTTCGTATAACTTACCCACCTTTCAATTGGCAAAATTTGTTGTTCGTCTCCTGTCCCCCTTTGCGAAAATGCTTACACTATAAATAACTCGTTTGAATTCCAAAAAGACCTCCTTGGTAAAAACTTCGATTCAAAAAAGTTTTTTGTCAGTTTTGATGTAAAGTCACTTTTCACAAATGTACCTGTATCTGAAACTATTGCCATTATTTTAGATAGGGTTTTTAGCTCAGTTGATAATTTTCATGGTTTTTCATTGTCTCATTTTAAGGAACTTTTAGAATTGGTCTTCAAACAATGCTATTTCACTTTCAACAATAAGGTTTACCAACAAATTGATGGGGTAGGGATGGGATCACCAGTCGGACCGTTAGCAGCTGACTTTTTTATGACTCATTTAGAAAGTGTAATTTTTAGACAATCTCCCACTCATCTCAAGCCAATTTTCTATCGACGCTTCGTTGATGATTCGATAGCAGTCTTTGATAATGCGGTACAAGCGCAACAATTCTTTAACTTCCTAAATTCTTTGCACCCCAATATAACGTATACAATGGAAACTGAGCAAAATGGCTCCCTCCCCTTCTTAGATCTTTAATTTCGAAAAACGGTGATTCTATTACTACATCAGTTTACAGGAAACCCACTTTCACTGGTTTGGGCATGATTTTTTTAGTTTTACTGATTTCAACTATAAGATGTCTTGTATTAAAACTCTCCTGTTCAGAGGATATAATTTGACCTCTAATTTTACCTTACTAATGATGAATTTAATAATCTAAGATCATACTTTACTAATAATAGTTTTCCTGTTCAATATGTAGACAAACTAATTAGATCCTTCTTAAATAATGTTTATAGCCCTCAACTTCCATGTATTACAGTGCCGAAGGATATAAATATTTCTTGGTACCTGAAATGGGTCCTTTGAATAAGGAATTTAAGCTTAAATTTACAAAATTGTTAAGGAATTTTTTTATCATACTGATTTCCGCATCATATTTATTATAAAACGTCTTTAGGTAGCTTTTTCTCAGCGAAGGATCGAACCCCTGACTCGTTGCGTAGCGGTGTTGTATATTTATTTACCTGCCCTAGGTGTCTCCTTGGGAATTACATTGGCAGCACTGTTCGCTCTCTCAGGGCTAGATTTTATTCGCATATGGAATAAGTGGCCGAACAGGTAAAATTTTAAAAACTAAAGAAGCCTCGAGTATTCGCGAACACAGCATTAAATGTAAAATTGATGTCACTTTAGACAATTTTAAAATTCTTGGTTGTAATACTTGTCCCAACTCACTAAGAATTTTAGAATCGCTTTTCATTAAAGCATTGTCCCCTAGTCTGAATGTTGACTCATCTGCCGTCCCCCTCAATTTGCTATGATCCCTCTCCCTCCCCAATTCCTTATAATCCCTCCTTCCCCAATCGCCCTCGCCATCTCTTGTGTTTCCCGTTCTTGTCTCTGCTCAAATTAGTCAGCCTCGGAAACTGCAGTGTAAGGTAGCTAGTTCCATTATTCCAGTGTACTATTGTTAATTTTTCCAGTGTATTAATTTCACATTTACTATATGTATTTAAAAATAGCTTCTAATTTTTATATGTAAATCTGTATAACTTAGAATTTAACCCTCTTTTCTCAGTCTTTTAAAATTTGTCTTACGAATAGGTTATAGAAATTTTCTGTTTTGTTTTTCATTCAATATTGATTTTAATTTCACATTGTTATTAAACAGCCTGAAGATGAGCGTATTGCTCGAAACGTTGCGCATTAAAGAAGACTTTTCATGGCATTTACATTTCTCCTTGTCATTGGATTTCTCCTAAATATTAAATTGAAGCTCTGTAGAAGCAACCGCATGATTATATATATATATATATATATATATATATATATTATATATATATATATATTATATATATATATATATATAAATAAAAGAAAGTAAAGATAAACTGAAACATAAGAGGCATTACTTTCGTACCGACCATCGTGTATACAAATAATAATAATAATAATAATAATAATAATATAATATGTACCTGTAGGTTGTATTTTTATTATTGATACTTAATAATAATTTCATAGCTGGCATTTAGCTTACACAGTATGAAATGTCAGCGAGTTATTTCTTGGTACTCAGAACTGTTTCCAAGATGGATTCGTTTTTGTCATTGCCGAAGAAGGACGTGTTTCCGTTTGCTCGTGAAGGTTATCGTATGTTCACGACCAGGAAAGTAGGAATTTTCTTAGAAATTTTACAGTGAATTTAGTGCAAATCAAGATGGATAAAGGCAACAAAAACCACGAGTCTAGTGACCTATCCGAAAGGAGGAGGAGGAGCGAACGCCTAAGCTTCTCCCACAAAAATACCATGGGCGACGGTGCCAGTTCCTTTTCTCCGAGTGATATACCCAACTGCTGGACAGTACGTGGTTGTGCGACTATATCTCTCTCTTCTTCACCTGTCTCTACAGGCAGTGCTTCCGTTGTGCAAGATCCCAGTGAATAGCAGCAGCAAATGCTAACAGGGCCAAGTAATGATAATCGTAAACTCTTAAAGAAACTCAAAAGCTTCTTAATCGAGGCGTTCCCTGAAATTACGCGGACGATCACGGAGGAAGTAGGATCCCTCAGTCAGAAAATCGAACTCTTGCGGAAAGAATCCACCGAGCACAAGGAGAGAGCTAACAACCTGCAGAAAAAAAAACAGAGGAGCTGAAAAGACGAATGGTAATTAGTGGACCAGAGATACCTGCTGAAGGCGAAAATGAAGCCTTGAAACGTAAAATAATCGAGTCTTTGCGAAGGAATCTTCAAATAATTGTTAATCCAACGGATTTCGTAGAAGCTTCCAGACTCGGTCGACCCAAGGAAAACAACGCCACACGACTTATGAGGATTGTGATCCTGGATGAAAACGTAAAAAGGGATTTCGTAAGCGTGTGCATCCAGGCGAGACCTACAATATCTGTTAACGACGATTATCTGACCAGCTATAAGAGAAACTTCTTCAAAGGGATAAGAAATTTCAGGAAAGACTTTCCAGTGAGATCTCGAAGTGCTTTGCTCGCACGGGACAATATAATATATATATATATATATATATATATATATATATATATATATATATATATAATATATATATTATATATATATATATATAATATATTAGTGGTGGACCGGATGCCAGTTTTTCAACATCTGCAGATGCGGATGGGGATGCGGATCTTTAATTTCAATATCCGCGGATGCGGATGCGGATATTTAGTTAATCTATCAATATAATATAGAATTATAAATATATGACATAATTTTCAAATTTCGTGATAGTACTATTATGGCAGGCAATGCATAAGAATTAAAATTAATATTAATGTTTCATTATGATAAAAATAATAACTTTCTCAAGAGTTTCAGCCACAGAAAATTCAATGAAACAAGTTTCATTCAATTTCTGTGTACCACGTATTTATATTTTGAGGTTTATATATGTTTGTTCATTAAGAACACCCGTACACATTTGAAAATTGTCGATCGATTTTTACAAACTAGTTGGTGATTCTATATAATTTGAGTGCGCTGATCTCAAAAATATAGTTAGTTTTTCCCTATCACGTATGGTTTTCTTACTACAGGGTGTGTCATAAATCCCTCATTTATCCCCAAATGTGAACCATCTTATCGAGACCAACATTGGATTGCACATGCTAAACATAAATTTGTTGTTATAGACTACAGTAACGCTTAACATAATAATGTAGGGTAAATATATATAACAACCAGTCGCGTTCCCAGCAAAATACTCTCTCCCCTCCCATCAATGGGTGGTTAACATTTGGGGACAGATGAGGTATTACAACACCCCTTGTAGCACGAAATCTTTAGGTGATAGAGTAAACCTAATTAAAGCAGAATTAAATAGCTCCTAGCTCTTGGACAAGCATATTGCTTGTTTATGAAAGAATAAAAAAATAACTGAAAGAAACAAAATATATTTACCTTCTTTACCTTCTTTATGTGTCGGATGCCAATAAATTGTTCTCCTGCAATCTAGACCCCAAAAGTTCTGCAGAGTCCTTAGGCAGATTCAAATCCCTGACTAAGTCATTTAGTTCGGCTTGGGTTAATGGTTTAGGAGGATCTCGGTCAGCTGTTGGCTGTTCATAAACATCATCATTGTCTGGATTTGGAGCTGAATCAGAATGTGAATTGTATTGATCCAGACTCTCGGGTGGGCGGGGAATAGGAACTTCTGGACCATGGGGTACCGGCCTTATTGCAGATGGAAGACTTGGGTATTGAAGGCTCTCTTTATTCTTTGCATTGTAACCTTTAACGTTGCAAGAACAGAAGTAGCAGTCGTCGGTATGGTTTCTAGGCTCGCGCCATACCATAGGGATCCCAAATGGCAAACTTTTCTTTTTACCTTTGTTCCAATTCCTTAGTGCCGCAACACACGTAAGACAAACCATGTGTGGAGCCCAACTTTTGTCTTGATCTCCTAATTTAATTCCAAAATAAGCATGATAAGCTCTCTTAATGAAGGTCGTTACATTTGTCCTTTGTTTTACAACAACATACCGACCACAAATATAACAAAATATGTCTGGACTATGGGTACATCCTCTAGAAGCCATTATTAAAATTTTAAAGACGTAATGTTAGAATTATCTATCTGAAAAATATGAAAAAACGAAATTAATTAAAGATAAAAAAGGTAAAAAAATTACAAAACGCTCCAAAATTGTTTTGTTAATAACTTTAAAACTGTGGGTGATAGAAAAAGACTGGTAGCATTTTTTAATTCAGCGCAGCGAACTGCTTCAGAATCACAACTCAAAATAAAGAAATCGATTTTCATGCAGACCGGTGTAATTAATACTTTACATGAAATGTGCATGACTGGGCCTTATAAGCTACTTTATAACCTAATTTAATTGTAAATTGCATAATTTATTAGAGGTAATATCCGCATAACATCCGCAGTCAGAAGTGCGGATGCGGATGATGTTAAAAATGATGCGGATGTGGATATCCGGTCCACCACTAATATATATATATATATATATATATATATATATATGGATGGATTTCACAATTAAACACATGAAATGAATAAATGATGTAGACCCACAACGAAAGAGAAAATGATTCCAAGACCTTTCGTGTATTTAGAAGTACACCCTGACGAAGTGTACTTCTGAATACACGAAAGGCTTGGAATCATTTTTCCTTTTCCTTGTGGTTTTACATCATATATATATGTAAAGAACGACGCTTGTGTAGAAGAGCGTCCGCACAAGATGGGGAGAGAGAACGAGCGAATGAAAAATGGTGCAGTGGTAGCATATCCGACCGGCAATTGGATGATCCCGGGTTCGATTCCTGGGAGGTGCCTCATTTTTCATTTGCTCGTTCTTTCTCCCCATCTTGTGCGGTCGCTCTTCTACACAAGCGTCATTCTTTACATTAACTATGTGTGTTGTTTGCAGTTAAAATATATATATCATAGATATATATATATATATATATATATATATATATATATATATATATATAGAGAGAGAGAGAGAGAGAGAGAGAGAGAGAGGAGAGAGAGAGAGAGAGAGAGAGAGAGAGAGAGAGAGAGAGAGACAGAGCTCCCCGACCGATGTAAAAGTTACAATAAAGTCTGTTAATAGCTTCACTAATTTTCTAATGAAATTGAATTTTGATCCAGATAGTTACATAGCTCCCGTCCCAAATAATGCAAATGTTCACCCACAAGCCCACAACAATAGATCACCCACTAATAATAATAATAGTGCGAGTATATTCTATTGTTTATTACTATATATTACTATAAATTGGGAAGCAATCAGATCGCACATGACCCAAATAGAATGGAGAACAATTTTCGAGAATAAAACAACTGAAGAAATGCTAACAACCTTGGAGGAAAAAACGCTGAGAATTTTAGAAAAATATGCTCCGAAATCACAGCCAAAAGGAAAGAGGAGCTGGCTAGAAAGGCAAAAGAGAAGACTATTCCGCAAAAGAAAGAGAGTGGAGGCGAAGTTAGGAAACTGCGGAGATAATGACAGGAAAACAATAAAGAAAAACTGGAGGGTATCGATAGGGAAATACAAGCCCTGATTAAGGACCATACAGAGAGGGAAGAGGAAAAGGCGGTAGAAGCAATAAGGAAAATCCAAAATACTTCTATAGCTATGCAAAAAGGAAAACAAAAACGCGCGCCGCTATTGGGCCCTTAAGGACGGGAAATAATGAACTAACGCGACGATCCAAAAGAAATATCTGATACATTGAGAGCTCAATATGAGTCAGTTTTCAGTACCCCAAAAAGTGACAAAGCGATACCTGACATAAATGCATTCTTTGAAGAGGAATTGCAAGGAGAGTATATAACAGACTTTGAGTTTACACCAGAATATGTAGCGAGAGCTATAGGACAAATGAACTACATTCAGCTGCAGGTCCGGACAAATGAACGCATTATTGATTAAAAACTGTAAAAATGAAATAGCTACACCTTTATACTGGATATGGAGAAGATCCCTAGACACTGGGGAAATACCGAGCATCTTGAAAAGAGAAACATTGTCCCTATATATAAAGGAGGGGACAGATCTCAAGCAAAGAACTATAGACCAGTGTCATTGACGTCCAACCTCACCAAAGTATTTGAAAGAATAGTTAGAGAAAAATTTATGATTTCCTGGAGACACGGGAAAGATTCAACGAAAATCAGCATGGATTCCGGTCAGGTAGATCATGCCTATCACAACTATAGAGCACTACAACAATATCCTAGATGCATTGGAAGGCAATGACAACTACGATGTTATATACACAGATTTTGCTAAAGCTTTCGATAAATGTGACCGTGGTATAATAGCACATAAAATTAAAGACATGGGAATAACAGGCAAAGTGGGAAAATGGATCTACAACTTCCTTAGTGATCGTCTGCAGGTCGTCAAAATTCAAGGTATATCATCATCAGAATCGGAAGTACGCAGCTCATTACCACAAGGGACAGTACTGGCCCCACTCCTGTTCATTATCATGCTAACAGACATAGACAGCGGAGTAAACAGAAATAGTATAGTAACATCCTTTGCAGACGATACAAAGATCAGCAGAAAAATCAGCGATGTACATGACATGGAGGCCTTGCAGAGGGACACGAACAAAGTATACAAATGGTCAGAAGACAACAACATGTCATTCAACGCCGAGAAATTTCAGCTCTTGAGATATGGTAGAAAAGAAGAACTTAAACAGACTGCATATTATGCTCCAAATAGACAGGAAATTCAGAGAAGCATGAATGCGATTGATCTCGGGATAATAATGACAGATGATGCGAAATTCGAAACACAAAATCAGATAGCGATAAATAAAGCAAAAAGAGTCGCCGGACAGGTTCTAAGAACGTTCAAGAGAAGGGACAGGACAGTAATGATTCCCCTACTAAAAACACTGATTATACCAAAACTTGAAACTAATAAACTAGAAGAAACGCAAAGGCATTTCACAGCCAAGATTGATGGCTGCAAAGAACTCAACTACTGGGAAAGACTACGTAAACTAAATCTGTACTCACTGGGAAGAAGAAGAGAGAGGTACATCATAATCTACATATGGAAAAATGATCGAAAACTGGTACCAAACCTAAAACTAAACCCAATTACCATTCAAACAACACTGGAAAATAGGAAAGGCAGAATGTGTAGTGTTCCCAAATTAAAGGCACGACAAGGGACCTCCTCAACCCTGGAGGAAAATAGCTTGGTTGTCAGGGGGCCAAGACTTTTCAACCAGCTTCCTAAGGACCTCAGAAACGTAACGGGGGTCAAAGTTGAAGTCTTCAAGAAAAGACTGGATGCCTGGCTCAGGACAGTACCAGATGAGCCGGGCGTGCCTGGCTATGTACGGTGGAGAGCGCAAGAAAGCAACTCGCTCCTCCACCAGGCCAGACCTAGAGGCGGGGCCACCAGCTTCACCTCCGTGTGAAGAGAGACCAACGCACGAAACAACATAAGGTTCATAAGGTAAGGTAAGGTGTATATATATATATATATATATTGTTATTGCTATTTTCATTGTTTTACCACTGTTCTACTTATAATGTGGCCATACCATAAACTAAATGAATTGGTTTGATGAGTATTTAAATGTTTAATTTATTTTCTTCGTTTGATCAGAATCACCGCTATCTCGCGGGTTTATTCAAAATTTACTATAAGCTGCAACTGAGTCTGCTTGCTGTAACTTGTCATATTTTTGTTATTTATTATTATTATTATTATTATTATTATTATTAGTAGTAGTAGTAGTAGTAGTAGTAGTAGAAGTAGTAGTAGTAGTAGTTAGACTACCATTATTATTACTATTATTTTTTATGTCTGTCATTATCTATTTGCTATTTGCTACTGTCAGAAGAGGGCTACGTCGTAGCCAATTTCGTGACGCTGCTTCCCGTTGATCAGCGAAGAAAAGCGACATTGGGTCGGATTATAGTTGGATGGGAGACCGTCCTCTGCGTCCAGACTATGTAGTGTCCCGTTGTTCGGATCCCACGTAAAGCCGTCATATGATCTTAGTTGTTGCGAAGAAGCTAAAACAACCCCATTATTATATTTTTTTACCGTCGGAAGACCTTAAAAATGTATGATTCTCGAACAGAAAATGTGTCCCATACTTCATTTGTAACATCCTGCCCAAATTTTTCTTTCCTTTCAGCTTCCCTAAAATTATATTTTTTCCTATTTCTAGTTTAACCCTTAAATATGTTTGATAATTATCTAAAAGAGCTTCCAAGCATTTTAGAACTATCACGAGATAAACACGAAGGCGATGGTGGATTTTTTAATCTATCATATATTGTCTCTGATAATGATTATTACGGTACTAATGACACGGGTTCGAACCATCTAAATTTCATTAATAAATTTATGTTATTAGTCGCGAACGTTAGAAGCATACGTACTAATTCTAAAGAGTTACAAAATTCATTATCATTAATCAGAATAAAATTCTACATTATATTCCTCACGGAAACTTACATAAAAGAAATAACTAAAGATTTATACCCACTTGCGTGGTTATTATAAATTTTTTCAGACATATTGTGACGGCAGAAAAAGAGCAGTTTCAATTTAACGATATGTACAGTGTACACACAATTTCATGTACATAAATCACTGATCTTGCATTACTGTCCGACTGTAAAACACAAATTTAAGTATAATTGGTATCTACCGGCCTCCAAATAGAGACTTTATCCACTTCCTTGAGAATATAGACATTATTTCAAATCATAATAAGCTAAAACAGCATAAAGCAGTCTTCCCGGTCGTCTTTAATTCTGAACTTTTAAAAAGCAATAAACACAGACCCTAAACAACTCATGCAAAAAACTTCACTTTTTTACGTGAAGGTCAAAATATGAGAATAAATATATGCAGTAATTATGTCAAAACATTAGGATCTGTATGTATAGAACAAGAAGATATTTTTAATTTGTGGAAATGTAGTTATAAGCTGACCCTGTAATAAAATGCCCTTCTGGTTTCGGGAGAACGATATCTAACCTAGGTGCGAATTTCTCAATGGTCTCTGGATTATTTCCTAATCGCCTTTTTTCATTCGTTTTTCGGTTTATAATTTCTGTATAATAAACAACAATGTAATAACCAATGTAATAATAAATTTATAATTTCTGTAATTAATAATTATGCAATATTAAATGTAATAAATTTAATTATAAATGTAATAATTATGTAAAAATAATAGAATCTGTATGTTTAGAACAGGAAGATAGTTTTAAAATTTGTGCGAATGTACTTAATGAAAATGCCCCTCCTGTCTCCAGAGAATGGAATCCAACCTAGGTGCGATTTCTTAACGTCGATCCCTGAACTGTTTTTCCCTCTTGTTTTGTTTCATTTGTGTTTCTGTATCCACCCGAGGAGGATGCCAGTGGGCGTCGAAACTGTCGTGGAATAAACTCTGTCTATTAGAGTGGGTTTTTATTCTCATACCTAAACAACTCATTGACGGAATGGTAACATATGGCTTCTTTCCAGCCATTATGCGAGCAACACGTGTTAGAACACCTATAAAACACTAAACTTTAGTAGATCTATATATATATATATATATATATATATATATATATATAGATATATATATTATATTAGCATAAAGGTTCTCTGAACCACACATTCAGTATACTTTTGCCGGGGATCTCTGACCATTTCGGCTGTTCCTTGGCGTTAAATGAAAGACATATAATCCCTGAGAGAGATCGCGTAAAAATAAAAGTTAGAAAAGTAAATTAAAATTAAAAAAGAAGGTTTGAAGCATAAATTGGACTTAATAAATAATTATAGGTAGGAAGTCTTCGAAGGTGCAGACGACATAAAAGGAAGAATTTATTAAATTCTCAGACAGACTAAATGAGGTATTCAACGAACTCTATCCTGTGACTCCAATAAACACGAATTATAAAAGACAAAATAAACCTGGGCTACGTAAACCTCTCGTAAAAGCCATCCAGCAAAAACATTTAATTTATAAGCACGTTAAAAAGGTATAATGCTACAAGAAATATACGTCAATTACAGAAATAGACTAAATAACATAATTAAAAAGGACAAAATCAGAGTACTGCAGCAAAGGCGATTCTGAGAAACGATGGCGACTTATCTTTAAAGCTTTACATGAGAAAAAATAATTTTTTTCCCACAAATATAAATGTAAATACCATAATACCATTTATAGTGAACCATTAGATATCATCAATCATTTAAATAATTACTTTGCTACCGTAGGAAAAAACAATAGCTGATCTCATAGCTCCTTCGATACTCAGCTATGAAGAATTTTTTGGTGACCACCAGCTCATATTTTCCTTTTCTCTTCTATCTCTATCATAGAGGTCAAAACGTCGATTCTATTCCAAACGCAGTCTTTACGTACTGTTCAGATACTTTATCTCTCCCTTTATCAATATTATTCAGTTCATCCTTCAGGCGAGGAATTTTCCCTAACGTACTTACAAAGGCACGAGTATATTCAATATTCAAATCAGGAAGCAAATTATCGACCTCTACCCATCTTGCCTACGTTAGGAACGCTATTTAAAAAACTTTGTACATGCAGCTCTCAAAATATTTCGAAGAAAATAGTCTCATATCGAAGTAATCAGTTTGGTTTTAGGGAGGGCCATAAAACAAGCGACGCGATTTCAGCCGCATTAGACGTATTATATAAAAACCTTACTAATAAAGAGTCTTCTGTTCTCTTGTTTATGGACCTATGAAAAGTCTTTGATACAATCTCTCACGACATACTTATTTATAAATTATCTCATTATGGCATTAGGAACGTTGCATTCAAACCATACATACGCAATAGAAGTCAGTACCTCAAACATAATAACATTACCACCACCGAGGTAAAAATTATACATAGAGCCCCACAAGGAAACATTTTAGGTTCCCTATTATTTTTTATTTATTTTTTATCTATTTTTATAGGAGGAGATTGTAGACACCAATCGACCAGGGAGGCACTGCGGGGGGGGGGGGTGATGTTAGGCAGGAGACAGGGAGTGCTGGAACTCCCGTTTCTCCTGTCACTGTCCTCCTTAGCTGAGCTTTTTATGTGTCTCATCTACCCCGTGAGCAGTCCAGCATGCTCTCAAACACACACTTCTGCCTCTATTCTTCATTGTACATGCATACATTTTACACACTACACACTCTTTCCACAATTAAGAAAAAAAAATAATTATAAACATCGGAGATCTTGATTTTGGCTCTCTTTCATATAAAGGGGGCAGTTTTGCGGGCACCCTCCCCTGGCCCCTTCTTTCTACATAAAAGAAAAAAGATTTTCACAACTCCCACAACGGAAAAGGCTTCCATATGCGGACGACACCTCCCTGATATCCCATCCCTCTTGCTTTTGACATCGCATAAAAATATTAGTAGTTGTGTTTTTGATGAAAACTATCTTTTTGTCAACATATTGAAAACGGATTATAAACTATCGAAATTCTCGTTTATATTAACAAAATTACATTTCCTTCCCACAAATACACTTAAAACGCTATACTTTTCTCTAGTTTATTTACATCTCACATATAACATTACTGCATATAAATGCTTGTGATTACATCATTAACGCTTTCATCATAAACTAAACGAGAGTTATTAAAAATAAATAAGAGTGATTATTATCCTCCTGCATCAGATATCTTTAAGCAACTGCGTATATTAAAATTTAAAAACATATTTGAAGTACAGATGTGTCCCCAAATGTTCAGAGTTTGCCTCACTTACATTAATCGAGAATGTAATGGACAATCAAAAAACATCACGAACATCAAACACGTTTTACGGTGAATGGATATTTTTGAAAGGCAAATTATACTCTTCGCTGTACGAGGGTCGGTACGAGAGTAATGCCTCTTATTTTCCAGTTCGTAAATACGGGTTGTCCATAAAGTCACGCATCATAGGAAAAATACATTTATTTATAAAGATAGTTACAGCATTTGTTCGAAGTGATTCCCACCAAGTTCAAAACATGTTTGTAAACGAAAAAGCAAGTTTCTTTGAATGTTCCTCAACATATTTGGCCTGATGGAGCCGACTTCATCTTGAAATAAATAGACATTGCTTATTTTCCTATGATGCGTGACTTTATGGACACCCTGTACAATAAAAGGCATTACTTTCGTACCGACCCTCGTAGTAGAAACTATTATATTTATATAGCAGTGGAATTATGGAACGGTTTACACCGAATAAATTAAAATCGATCAATGGTCACTCATCTTTCATAAAGCGATTAAAACCTAACAAATTCCAACATTATTGAAGCTACTAGTCTTTCTTTATTATTCTTATTATTTATTATTACTTAATTGCTGTTATCATTATTAAAATTGTCATTAGCCTTCTAATAATTTTTCTTATCATTTTTCGTTTCATATTCAGACTCGTTTCATTATTCTTTTGTATTGAGCTTTTTTGATCTAAGTAAATGTCTGAGTCTGTAAGTTTTTTCTGTTTTAAGTCTCTCTTATGAAAATTTGTAGGATTTATAAAGTTTGTTTTCTTTATTTTAAGTTTTTTAAAAAAAATTATAAAAATCTTGTAATTATATCTATTTTATAATTGTTATAATTATATCTAATTAGTGCATTTCGGCCTGTAAAGAGTGTAAGCTTATTAAAGGCATGTACAGGGTGTCCCAGAAGTCTGGACTCGGGGAAAAATAGACATTATTTTAGGGTGTCCCAGAAGTCTGGACTCGGGGAAAAATAGACATTATATTTTAAAGTTATTTCACGAACATGCTTCTCTCTGGCTTTTTCCGGAAACATGTAGCAATACCAGCTCCACCTTCTCTTGATTGGTATACTGAGCCATCAGGGTATTTTCTTTCCTGGAATATGTAAAACTGATATTAGAAATATGTTTGTTTCACTTTAAAAATAAAATGTCTATTTTTCCTATGAATCCAGACTTCTGGGACACCCTGTCTGTATGTACGTATGTATGTATGCATGCAGCATCTGTATTTGATAATGAAATTATACTCATCTACGTAAACTGTGTAAATAAATAAATAAATAAATAAATATGAAAGATAATTTTCGATTAACTTGTTCCAAAAAGAAAAAATAAATAAAAAAAGACACTTTTAGTTCATTCTCTAGAATTTAAAATCGAGAGCGTGGCCCCGTCTCCGCAATTGGTTTGATCGAGGAGAGAATTGTTTTTAGTATAGTTCTTTTCTTCATTTTTCCTTCCTCCCTTCCCCCTCCTTCCCTTCCATTCCCTCCTCTTTTTCATTTCGAATACGACGTAGTTGTCCGGTTTATCCTTTAAAATTGTGAATTTGGACACCATTTGCATGTCTCCCATTCTGCGAGAATAGCTGAGAGTGTTTTGGTCGTCTGATAATGAAAAGCTTTTTCTTCAATGTAAAAAACTTTGGCTCTCGCCTCATCTTCATTTCCGGGATGCTCTGATGTGATTCCGGTTTCGTTTGGATCTTAATAGAATTTGTTGTTGGGTGAGACGCATTTACACCAATTATTTTCCTGATACATGCTACTTGGAACTACTACTACTACTACTACTACCTCATTTCACTTCTTTATTCTTATGATTTTCGAACAGTATTCCAGTTTTGAGGTTATTAAAGTCGGTAACAGTGGATTCATTATGCAGTATACAATTTGTTATCTCCGATATAAAAAAAAATGATTGCTTATCTCGTTATCTTTTAGCGTTTGTAAGTTGTATTCTTACTTTATTCATCGATAGAATTTCATATCCTGCTTCACGATCTTGCTAAATCGCTTCACTCTTCGTTTCTTTGCATTTCAGAGTTATTCACTGCATGGAAAAGTTTGCACTATTTTCTCTCGCACGTGTGCAGAGAAAGAATGATACAGGCACTCACACACACACACACACACACACATATATATTATATATATATATGTGTGTGTGTGTGTGTGTGTGTGTGTGTGTGTGTGTGTGTGAGAGAGAAAGAGAGAAAGAGAAGGCGACTTTCTTCATGAAAAAGCGAAATATAAAATGCTTTTTCCTATATAGTCTGAATCTTACATGAAGGATGTAATTTCTAAGTACGTCTACTTCACATTGCACACCACACGCACGCTGATAATACATTACAGGTTTGTTTATAAACACATCTGAGGTTTCATGCAAGATGGAAACCATTATGGCTGCCAAACTCACGAAACATCTTTTCAGATCTTTATATTTCACATTTATGATAATGATATTATAACCAATTTACAGTAGTTTTTTGAAAGTATTTTAGCAATTCTGTTGGATGAGAGTGCATAGCCAGCCAAGGTCCAACAATACAACACCCTTTTTAGACTTAAGTAGACCAAATTTTTTACATTCCTTTTTTTTAATTACTAAGAATAGTAACTGTTTCTATGAAGGTGAGCTCTCGTTTACGAGTGAAACGCAAATCTCTTCGGTTGGAACTGTATAAATATTTAATAATAATAATAATTACTAACGTTTGGGGGGTTGTTTAACCTCCTTCGTAACAGCAAAGATCCCGTGAAGGAGGAGACCCGCATCAGCTTTACGTATGATTTAAAATACGAGTCGTTACATCATTTGAACGCGGAGAATGTTTACCCATCCAACTACCGATCAGACCCAACGTCTCTTAACCTCACTGATCAAATAGAAAATGGTAATTCGACGTGGCTATATCGAAACTCCCTTCCCCTCGCACCTGAGCCCTTAAAATAATGCGTGGCAGTTGCTTCACACAAAATAGCATCATATCTTCATCATTTGGGATCGATTTTAATAAATTTAAAATTCTCAGATTTACGTATCGTTTAATTAAAGGAAAAATATTTTCATAATGAACAAATTTTTAGATTTTTCAATTTAATTTCCCAGTTTTTTTTTTTTAATTTTACTTGAAATAAAAATATAGGAAAACTTTAAAATCTGATGCCAGAAATATCACCAATAGAAATTTTGCTAATCAGAGTTCATCATTTTCATCTGGTTTTTCAGCTCTTCAGATATTCACTCTGCTACAGGTGAAAATGTCAGATGACATTTGGAGAAGATAGGTGTTACGTAAATGCATTCTTGATTAAAAATGTGTGCAAATAATAGGCTTTCACGAAACAGCAAATAGTCAGACGCATCTGCATCAATATCAAAATCTTGTAGACACTATCTATCTATCTATCTATCTATCTATCTCGCTTTATATACGCAACAAAATTTCGCATACATAGGATATTTATTTTATTGAATTAAGTGTTGGAACCGCATACGCTCTAAATAAAGTAGACGTTTCGTTAGACGTCTCATTGTCCCAGTTTTGTAAATTTTGAAATGCCTAATGCAGTAGACGTTTCACAGTAATTAAATATTTTGTTAAGCATTTCAGTAAGTCAATTGAAATGTCTAAATTGTCCCAATTTTTTAACAATTGTAAAGACTAATCTGAAATGTCTTATGAAATGTTTAAATTGTCCCAAATTTTTAAACAATTGAAAAGACTAATCTGAAATGTCTTACGAAATGTCTAAATTGTCCCAATTTTTTAAACAGTTGAAAAGATTAATCTGAAATGGCTTACGAAATGTCTAAATTGTCCCAAATTTTTTAAACAGCTGAAAAGACTAATCTGAAATGTCTTATGAAATGTCTAAATTGTCCCGAATTTTTTAAACAGTTGAAAAGACTAATCTGAAATGTCTTATGAAATGTTTAAATTGTCCCAAATTTTTTAAACAGTTGAAAAGACTAATCTGAAATTCCTACGAAATGTCTAAATTGTCCCAAATTTTTTAAACAATTGAAAAGACTAATCTGAAATGTCTTACGAAATGTCTAAATTGTCCCAAATTTTTTAACAATTGTAAAGACTAATCTGAAATGTCTTATGAAATGTTTAAATTGTCCCAAATTTTTAAACAATTGAAAAGACTAATCTGAAATGTCTTACGAAATGTCTAAATTGTCCCAATTTTTTAAACAGTTGAAAAGATTAATCTGAAATGGCTTACGAAATGTCTAAATTGTCCCAAATTTTTTAAACAGCTGAAAAGACTAATCTGAAATGTCTTATGAAATGTCTAAATTGTCCCGAATTTTTTAAACAGTTGAAAAGACTAATCTGAAATGTCTTATGAAATGTTTAAATTGTCCCAAATTTTTTAAACAGTTGAAAAGACTAATCTGAAATTCCTACGAAATGTCTAAATTGTCCCAAATTTTTTAAACAATTGAAAAGACTAATCTGAAATGTCTTACGAAATGTCTAAATTGTCCCAAATTTTTTAAACAATTGAAAAGACTAATCTGAAATGTCTTACGAAATGTCTAAATTGTCCCAAATTTTTTAAACAGTTGAAAAGACTAATCTGAAATGTCTTATGAAATGTCTAATAATGAAATGTTAATGCATAAAAGTTTAACGAGTTTAAATTTAAGTTTATATGAAAAGAATTGTTTCACAGCATTATTCTTAATAACTTTTGACTTCCAATTTGTATCCATTTCTTCTTGTAATTCACTCTCTGTATTCCTATGAAATAACTTCTTGTAATTTACATTATTAAAACCATTTATCAGTTTTAAATAGTCGAATTAGTTCTTCTGTAAATTGACGCTTTTCAAGTGAATACATATCTAGTTCAGTTAATTTTACGTCTCAGTTCTGGATTCATCTTGGTCGTACTAGCCAGAACCCTTTCTGACTTATCAGTGTCTTTTTTCAAGTAGAGGCTGTCTAACTTAGAGATTGAAACTAGGGTAAACCTACTATATATAAAGAGGCCTAGGTCTAAGGCTAGACTCAGGGTCACAGGCTGGTTCTTAATTTTGAAAAACTTTATTAGCCAAAGCTTAGCCAAATAAATAAAATTAATAAATGCATTCAAGATACTGTACTTATAATACCTAAACCTACATGGAATAAGTGAATAAATGCACAAATATAATAATTGTTTTCTCCTCTTTTCGAGATAGCCTACAAATATGAACACTAAATAAACTACGTCACAATTTCAAAATATTTTTAACCACAATGCGCATGCGCCTAGGCGCAAAGAATAAAAAACTAGCTTATTATAAAAATGAAATGTTTATTTTCTACGCCTTTATATATTTGAAACATTTAAGACCGTTTTCAGATATTTGGAATATGTAGTAAACATTTCAAAATAGACATTATTCATTTCAGAAAGCTAAGTTCATTATGAAAGGTCGAGTAGACGTTTCATGTATATATAACGAAACGTCTAGTACCATTTAGACCAGTGGTTCTTAACCTTTTTTTTAGGCTACGACCCAAATTCTGGTGGCGGGGCTAGCTCGGTGACCCATGCCTTCAAACAGTTCACTCGTAAAAAATAATAAAATAAATGATTAATGGTAAAATGATCAGAGATAACATAAATAAATGATAAATGACAATTTAATGACCCAGTCAAAATGGCTTGGCGACCCAATTTTGGGTCGCGACCTAGGGGTTAAGAACCACTGATTTAGAGTGTACCAGAAAGCTGTTTGCGCGTGTGAATTCTAGTAAGTATACTAGATCCAACATCGGGGAACACATTCTCACTAATTCTGACGCATTCCTTGTGAATTCAGTAAAGTAAATATCCAGTGGATATGGACTTCTGTTACACGCAAACAAATTTCTGATATGCAATTCGAACATTTAATTCACTAAATTAGATATCCTCTGAATAAAGACTTTTGTTACACCCTGTATATATGAAAAGGATATAATAGACAGACTTCAATAGATCCGATCATTACCTAACCTAACCTAAAGAAAATCGGTCAATTGTTTTTCTTCTCTGTATATTGTATAAATACACTGTGTGTGTATATATATAAGACTTCAGCGTTAATATATCGTGCATATATCGTGTATAAAATGAAAAAAATCCTATTAAATGCCTTCCTGTTTTCATCTCCATGATTTTTCTTTTTCTCTTGAACCAAAAAAATTTCTATTAATTCTGTTTTTCTTCCATAGTGTTGTCAGCATTTCTTCGCTTATGTATTGTGAACATAACGAACTTCGTTTGCAATGTGGTTTATTGAAGTTCCTATTTGCAAGACGCGCTCAGATGATATAACGACCCGTGGTTCTGATACTACATAAGCTGTAGGTCCCGTCCGTAACATGATCGAGGAAGTTAAAGAACCCAAAACATCATTATTATTATCATCATTAACACGTTCAAGGCCTATATATATGTTTCTCCCGCGATTTACTTCGAAACATTTTTAGAGATTTAAAATGTTCATATGAGGTCCTCCGAGGAAGAATTGGCTAAGCGACAAAAGTAAAAATATCTTAAAAAGTTCAAAAGTTATGACATTTTCAAATTGGTACAACATTTAACTGCTTTTTTTCCTAGGAGAGCCTCATATAATGTTGCAGTATGACTGAGCCAGCTTCTTTAAATTAGTCGGTAACAACGCTTCCCTGTAAGTCAAGTGAAGACATTAAGGAAAGAGGTTTCGAGTCCCAATGGTGCTGGTAATAATAATTTGGGACTTAGGGCAGTGGGCCGCACTAGTTGGCCTGAGCGCTGTGCCACTTTCTAGCCCTCCTGACTGATTTTTATTACATATGACTTCATATTACATTTTATTACATATGATTTTTGTTACGTATGATTGAATGTAAATAAAAAATATTAATCAGAACTTTATTTATGAACCAGAAAATACATATTACGAAGGAAACCTTAAAAAATACATATGAAAAAGACTTACATGATGAAACTTAACAATAACACATAAAACATTTCAAAGCTGGTCAAAAAACTCCGAGTATGCTTACAGTAGATGTATTTATTCAGGCTCGTATTTATTCAGACTCACTATGTATTTATTCAGACTCATATTGTATTTATTCAGACTCGTATTTGTTCAGACTCATATTCTATTTATTCAGACTCACTATGTATTTGTTTAGACTCACTATGTATTTATTCAGATTTACTATGCATTTACTCAGATTCGTATTTATTCAGGCTCGTATTTATTCAGACTCACTATGTATTTATTCAGACTCATATTGTATTTATTCAGACTCGTATTTGTTCAGACTCATATTGTAGTTATTCAGACACACTATGTATTTGTTTAGACTCACTATGTATTTATTCAGATTCGTATTTATTCAGACTCGCCATGTATTATCAGTGTAAACTAATATATTCGACTCTTTTAAACCACTTTATATATAAAATTAACACCTTGTAATACTAGATAATTAATTATAATGTAGCACGCTTGCCAACATTTTGAAAAGCAAGAGCGGTAGGATTTGTAATTAATGCTAGGGGGTTTGGGAGCATGCCTCCCCATCCCATCCCCTACTGGGGGAAATTTTTGAAAATGTAACCTTAAATGATGCACTCTAGTGCATTTTGAACATAAAAGGTTTGATATTATTTGCATGTTGTTCGATAGAATAGCCTTCAAATCGGTAAGGTTGGTAAGTATGATGTAGGCCATAATCAGTCTGTTTTAAATTAATTTCTAAAGGGCAGCTATGTGTTTACCTCTCCTTGTAAACTAAATAATTTCAGCTGATAATAAATAATAAAAGTCTTTCAAAGAACATATCACAGTAGTTTTGCATATTTATTACATATTATCATTTCTTTCGTTGTTGTTGTTGTTGTTTAGCCGATCAGCCCACCCTGATCGAGCAAGCCGGCGGCACGCAGGTAACCGATCGCCCTCTTCGGAGTGGACCAGAGGTTCAGCGCACTAGTGATGTTGTGTTGTGTTCGTTGTTGTGCTAGAGCGGTACAGTCTGTCATAATGTGTTCAATTGTTTGTGGTGTGTCCTGGCACAGGTGGCAGGTGTCGTCTATGGAGTTGTCTAGTCTGTGTTTATATGTCCGTAAGTTGGGGTGATGTCCACATCGGAATCGTGCTAAGTTAACTCGATCCGATCTGCTCAGGCTGATCTCTGACCTGTTAATGGGTGGCGGTTTCGCAGCTAGGACCGCATTCGGACAGAGTCGTGTCAGTGCTTTGTGGGTTAGGTGTGTGTGTATGTGTTTTCTGTACTGTGTGATGTCTGTGGGGCTTGGTATGGAATGGAGTATTTGGTTATAATGTCTCTCTGGTGTTACCTTAATGGTGCGAGGTGTTGGTGCATGATTGTACATGTAGTGGCAAGGGTGTTGTGGGTTAGTTGTCGCTGCTGCCATGAATTGTGTTCCCCTCATGTCTAAATGTTCCCTAACTTTCAGTATTTTTGTTTCTGTGTGCAGGTGTTCTATTGGTGTTGTTTGAGTGCATCCTGTAATGATACGAAGTGCGTTGTTTTGTATTGTCTGTAAGGTGTTTATGTGTGTGTTTGAGATAATGGGTGCCCAGCATGGGCTAGCATAGTCCATAACTGAGCGAATATATTGTTTGTATATGAGTGATGTTGTTTCCTGCTGGCGGCCAAAGTTTGTGCCTGTTAGTACCCTAAGCGTGTTAAGTCTTGACGTACATTCGTTTTTAATGTCCCGAATGTGGTTTGCAAAAGATAATGATGTGTTGTATGTGACCCTAAGTATTTTGGTCCTGTGAGTGTGTGGAATGTTGATGTTGTTTAGTGTAAGTTGTGGAATTACCTGTTGTTCTTTTGTGTTGCTTGTAAGCAAGGTGATGGTTGATTTTGTGGGCGCTACTTTGAGTCTATTGTGTGTGAGCCAGTCTTGTATACTGTTTATGTATGTTTGTAGGTTATTTGTAGCGGTGTCGATGTTGTTGTAGGTGGATGTTAGAGTGATGTCATCTGCATATGATGATAATGTAAGCTTGTTATCTATGGGTGTTGGAATGTCATGCATGTATAAGTTGAACAGTGTTGGTGAGAGAACAGAGCCTTGAGGGACCCCGTTCGGAAAAAGCTTGTTTTTGGATGACTTGCCATTAAATGTGACATGTGAGTATCTTCCTGAAAGATAGTTGCTCAGCCACCTTTTGGTGTTATTGTGCATGTTTGTGTTGAGTATTTTGTTTATGAGAGGGAAGCGTGGGATAGTATCAAATGCTTTACTAATATCTATTGTTGCTAATAGTGTACGTTGAGCTGGTCGTCTGGAGTTGATGCCATCCATGATGTGCTGCGTGAGGTTAGTGAGTAATGTCGTGGTTGAGTGGTGAGGTCTGAATCCATGTTGAGTAGGCGATAGTGGAATGTGTGGGTTGGTGATTTGTAAGATTAGTCTTTCTGTTACTTTGGAAGGTGTGCATAGTAAAGTAATGGGTCTATAGGAAGCTGGTTCTGTTGGATCTTTGTTTGGTTTGAATAGTGTAATAATTTTACCTCGTTTCCATATGTCAGGAATAATACAGTGTTGGTATGAATATGTGCTGATATTTGTGAGAGCTAGTATTCCTTGTGGGACCAAGTGTTTAAGGTGTATGTTAGATATGTTGTCTGGTCCAGTAGCCTTCGAATTCTTAATGTTTTTGATGATCTTGGTGGTCTGGTCTGTATTGAAGGGTGTAATGGTCGTGTCGAGTCTGTAGGTTTTCTTGTGTCTGGCTATTTGTCTGTCTGCGTGTTTCTGGTTGTTGTCTCTGTTTAAGTGACTTATCTTTGCGTAGTGATTAACTAGAATGTTAGCTTGTTGTGTGTATGTTGGGATATTATTTTGGCTGCGACAGAGAGCCGCGTGTGAGGTGTGAATGCCGCTGTTAGAGTGGGTAATGCTGTTTATAGTCTTGTATAGCCTGGATGTATCTGTGGGGTGGTTTAGTGTTGTTATGAATTCCCTGAATGTTTCTGTTTGTTTTTCTTTGAGTTTGTTGTTTATTTCTGTGTTGAGCTGTTGTATCTGCTGTTTTATGGCTTCTGTGTGTGGTGTTTGTGTGTTATATTTGAGGTATATATATATATATATATATATATATATATATATATATATATATATATATATATATATATATATATATATATATATATATAATATATATATATATATATATATATATATATATATATATATACTATATATATATATTATATATATATATATATATATATATATATATATATATATATATATATATATATATATATATATATATATATATATATATATATATATACAGGGTGGGCGGAAAGTAGCTCCCTAATTTAAATTACATATAAATTATGTATAAATTGTGATTGTATTGTTATATTGTTATGGTGTGTTCTCTAAAGTGGTACAATTGTAACGGTAATCTTTTTTTTCTAAATTGTTCTCTTTGTGTTCTCTAAAGTGGTACAATTGTAACGTTCATTTTTTTTTTTCATTTCAG
This sequence comes from Bathynomus jamesi, assembly GCA_023014485.1. Lineage (NCBI taxonomy): Eukaryota > Metazoa > Arthropoda > Malacostraca > Isopoda > Cirolanidae > Bathynomus > Bathynomus jamesi. The sequence continues at coordinate 18,761 of JAJOZX010003669.1, read as the reverse complement.
ATTGAAGGGTAACATGGCTGAGCGTTTAACACTGCAGGAGCGTGCCCAGTTGGCGGCACGGTACGAAGTTTGGCAATCTGTCGTTCGAGTTCAAAGATGGTGGCGGGCCATTCACGGACCACGTGCCCAAGTGGACCCGAAAACAATCAAGAACTGCCACTCGAAGCTCATGACCACGGGGTCTGTGGCAGATGTTCGAAGATGTGGTCACCCTTCGACATCCAGGGCCCAGGAGACGGTGCAGGCAGTTCAGGAAATGTTCGCACGGAGTCCACGAAAGTCAACTCGCCAGGCAGCTCGGGAAAGTGGACTCTCCCGCTACTCAGTGCGAACTGTGCTGAAGAAGGAGCTGAACTGGCGTGCGTGGAAGCCGCATTACTGCCAATCTCTCTCGGACGAGGAATGCGACATTCGCATGGAGTTCGGGGAAATCATGCTGGCTTGGCATGAAGACTGGCCCCATCTCTTCCGCAACATCCTCTGGAGCGACGAGGCGGTGTTCCACGTCGGAAGCTTTGTCAACCGCCACAATTGCCACTACTGGGCAGGAGAGGATCCCATGGTTACCGCTGAAAAACGGCAGAATCGGTTCAGTGTAACGGTGTGGTGTGGTATGACCTCAGATCAGGTTGTGGGCCCGTTCTTTCTGCGCAACACCATGAATGCTGAGCGGTACCTTGCTATGTTGCGAAACGAGGTATGGCCGGTTGTCAGCACATGGGAGAACATCGACGATCTGATATTTATGCAAGATGGCGCCCCTCCGCACTTCGCTCTTGTTGTCCGTGAGTGGCTGGATGCCCACTTCCCTGGGCGTTGGATGGATCGTCGTGGTCCACATCAATGGCCAGCCAGGAGCCCCGACTTGACACCGTGCGACTTCTTTCTTTTGGGGTGGGTAAAGGAAGAAGTCTACCGCACCAAACCGAGGACATTGGAAGAACTGGAGGACCGAATTCGGGAAGTCATGTCCTCCATCCCGCCGGAGTTCCTGCTAAAGTCAGTGGACGCCATTCCTGGGCGGCTCCAGAAGCTGGTGGAAAGAGTTGGAGCCCACATTGAATTTTAGAGAAAACCTACCATGTATGCCTACCTTTTCATATTATTTCTTCTGAAATAAATGGATAATATACGTATTTTTTTACCAATTCAAAATAGGGAGCTACTTTCCGCCCACCCTGTATATATACGCTCTTTGTTTTTATGACTTATGTACTTTTTGTCTTACGTCAGGCAGCTCACACTTTTGTCATAAGATTTC
>JAJOZX010003669.1:7500-12500 GCA_023014485.1 Bathynomus jamesi | reverse complement strand
CAAAATCAATAAAATAGCCAAAGAAAAACCAGAATATTAACAATTAGTAAGTTTTGTATGTTTTTACGTGTTTTGGCGAATTCTGTCCCAAAAATGTGTACAAATTAAAGTTGATTATAAAGAAAATCACGAAGGAACGTATACACAAGAGGAGCTAAAGCTACACCATAAATTTTAACCTTAGAAGGCGAGTGTGGGACCGCACACATAGCGACGAGTTTGGTGTCTACGTAACCCCATAATGAAAATTACATTTATAAGTTGAATTAAACAATTTATTGTTACTAAACAATGCTAAAAATTAACTTGCATACAATTAAATACATAATTTCTAAAACAACAAACGTGCTTTTATTGTAATAGGCCCACGCTGGCTTTCTATGGTTAAAATTGTTTGCTTTACCGAAAAGTTGGTACAAATGGCACATTTTGAAAGTACTTATAACCAACCAAGTAAAATGAAACACACTTACTTAAAAATTTAGTTCATATAGGCAATAATGTCCTAAAAATATTGGAGCTAAAACAGACTTTAGTACTTCATTTGACTCATTTTATTTAGTATTTATTTAGTATTTAGTTTTATTTAGGATTTAGTTTTATTTAGTTTTGTTTTATTTAGTACTTAGTTTTATTTAGTATTTAGTATTTATTTAGTATCTATTCTTAGTATTTATTTAGTATTAATTTTATTTAGTCTTGTTTTATTTAGGATTTAGTTTTATTTAGGTTTGTTTTATTTAGTATTTAGTTTTATTTAGTATTTAGTATTTATTTAGTATTAATTTTATTTAGCCTTTTTTATTTAGTATTTAGTTTTATTTAGTTTTGTTGTATTTCGTATTTAGTTTTATTTAGTGTGTTTTATTTAGCATTTAGTTTTATTTACTTAGTTATTTAATATGCAGTGTTAAAATGTGTCACATATATTAATATTTTAGCATTTTAAATTATTTAAAATTTAACCTGTTTAAAAATTTGGAATTTGGAATTCAAAAAAAATGTGGAGAAATTTGTACGAAATAAAAACACTTTATAATTTAATTAAAATAAGAAAATTAGTAACTGTTATGAAGTCTTTTTTAATATATATATATTATATATATATATATAATATATATATTATATATATATACACAAACTCAGAATGGTTCCCTGAGAACATTATATGTTAAACACAGACCGTGCATGGAACAAGGAACTCTTCTGGGAAAATTAATCCACTATAGTCCGAATAAGTAATGGTAAATGACAAATACCATAGTTTTTTTTCCCTTTTTCATGATTTTAGCCCGACGTGGGCGAGAGACCCGTTGCCCACGTCGGGCTAAATCATGAAAAAGGGAAAAAAACTATGGTATTTGTCATTTACCATTACTTATTCGGACTATAGTGGATTTATTTTCCCAGAAGAGTTCCTTGTTCCATGCACGGTCTGTGTTTAACATATATATATATATATATATATATATATATATATATATATATATATATATATATATATATATATATACACACCCCGTCGTTGTATGGAAACTTTTAGACCAACCCTCGTATATGTCAGTCTATAACTGAACTGGTAATGCCGTTTCCTTTTAGCAAAATGAAGACCCTCAGGGGTGCTACTGTAGTATGCGGTCTACCTACGATTCGGCGGTCTACCTTTTAATTATAGCTTTTTATCTTGTTTACTAATTGTTTGTTTACATCCCATTGTCAATCGCCCTTGACGATTGGTTAGGTTTAGTCATGATATTTTCGTTAGTTTTAACGAAAATATCATGATTAAACCTAACCAATCGTAGGTAGACCGCATACTACAGTAGCACCCACTCAGGTCGGGGGTTCGAATTCCAGTGATGCTGGTAATAGTAATACTGGAATTAGAAAAGTGAAATCGAATTAGTTGGCCTGAGCACTGGACCAGTTTTTGATCCTTGATATTTCAATTCGCTCGCAATAACAAAGTCAAATACACTTTAATATACCCAAGAAATATAAGCACTGAGCTGACCCTCATATACGAAACACTCTATATATAAATTATTGAACCCTAAAAATCGTTCATTATAAAACATTTTATAATCTTATCAACACTATTATAAATAATGAGAAATTAAACGTCATTATAATTCATAATAGCAAAGTGCCTCCATTATCTGCATAATTGTGTTTACCCTTCAAGTTCTAATCTCGAATGTCGCTTCAGAAGGCTTTGATACACTCTTCCATTTCATATTTACGAGAGAGGATTAATTAACTTTCTAAGGAAAAAATGGTACTGTTATGTATTATTTTTTATAGATTGTATATTAAGAAGCTTCAAAGCGGATATTAGAAAAAATACATCGTTAAAATAGTAAAAAATATAAGCGAGATTTGAGTCTTTTGACAGGTTATTCAGACGGGTTTTAATTAATTTTTTTTTCTGGTGAAGAACTTAGAAATAATTGAATTAACCATTTGTATTATTTTGTGTGTAATTAATTATTAATAGGATATTTGGGGTATTTTTTAACCGTGGATTTATTTTGGGAGATTTGCTCGCATTGAAAAATAAAGAAAATTGGAAATTTTTATCAGTTATGTATAATCAGATTTTAGAAAACGCAAGTAATGTATCTTTTGAATAACCTTTATTAATGATAAAATAAATACATTCATTTCAATTTACAATGACATGAACAATTGCGAAGTTCGACTATTTATTTTATTTAATTTGGCCATTAAGCTTTAGGCTTTACTGGGCTCTTATTAAAATTAAACAGCTAGTTGTTATTAATTAATAATAAATAAATAAATAAGTAAATAAGTATTATTAATAGTTAAAACGTGTATTAATCATAAATTATCACTACTGATATGACAAATACAAGGTCACCACTGAAGGTACTATACCAATGCTATACAAAAGAAACCAATATTATACATGAGAGATAAGAACTGAACAATCCCAAGAAATGTGTTTTAATAGTAAACTACACACGAGAAATTAACAAACAATATTAATGGACATTAATCCTAGATTTTTGTTAGTATGCCATTATTAATCGTGATTTCAACTTGGTTTTAAACAAATTTACATTCACAATATTTTTTATATCGGCATGCAAGTCATTCCATAGTTTCAATCCAATGAAAATGGGTAGTTTTTGAGATGAAGACAATCTAAATTGAGGTATAACAAGCTTTGAATGATTTATGGGTATTGGGTATGATAACATATTATAAATGTACAGTGGGTAAAATTTATAGTAAAATTAGAGTAAAATATTCATAAATATAAAAATTATTATTATTATTATTATTATTATTATTATTATTCATTAATTTTAAATGTGAAGTTAGAGTTTAGCAAACTATATTATAGCAGTCACAATTAATAACTCTTGTTCGGGGGTGGGGGGCGGAACCCAGAAGTATGAAGAGCATTTTAGGGCGTGCTTTCTTAATATACGAGTGTATATGTATATATATATATATATATATATACACACAGCTGTTCATAAGCAATACTTGCTTGTAAGGCTGTGACGAAGGATCTTGATATACAGGGTGTTCAAAAAGTCGCACTACAGTTGGAAAATTTATTTATGTAGTCGCACTACATAAATAAATTTTCCAACTGTAATGCGACTTTTTTAACACCCTGTATAACCAAACATTTTGTATGTAATACTGAACTTTTAAAATGGCGAAATAATGGTAGAGATAATTAATTATTTTAAATGTTTGAAATGTTATACTCTTAAAAACTATTGAATTACTTTAGCTCCGATCCAAAAAGTAATTAAAATTACTACATTACTTGATGGGTATTTCCGGGTATATGTAATGAGGAGTTAAAAAAAAAAAAGGGGGGGGGGTCTTCTTTGTTTCAAAATTGCCGAAGTGATGATGTAGTAATTTTAAGTACTCGATGGGTGGGAGCTTATTTGACGCAGACGAATTTCGCCTCCTAACAAAGTTTCTAAATATCATAAAAAATTAATTATTGGTAATTTTCTGCTTTAATTTAGATATTTTATTCTTTTTTGGGTCACAGTAATGAAGTTGCAAAAACCAAACCCATTCATTATCAATTAGTAATTTTTAATTTTTATTATTTTGTTTTTTTTAAGAAATTTGATATTTGTAGGCGGACTTTTTAACGAAACTATACATGGAACGTTTAGCCCAGTACCAATCCCCTTTACAGCTTTTTTGTCAAACCGACGTGGGCAACGGGTCTCTCGCAAAGAGGTCCCATAAATATAGCTTCCCTCACCAGCTATCTGCAAAGCAGACAGGATCCAGCTTTGGAACATGGATCTAGGGTTTAAAGCAGCCTAGCCCCACTACATTTAGAACCTCAATATATAATAAAAGACTCGTTGCATTCACGTCGGATTGAATAAATCAAAGAAAAGGGGTAACTATTATATTTTTAGCCAAAACCAAAACTTAAACCTCAACTGGCAGAATTGAGCGTCCACTTTTCAAGGCACATAACATGTCCGTTTCATGATGGGAATGACTCAGAATGGTTCCCTGAGTTTTTTATGATACACACAGACCGTGCATGGAACAAGGAACTCTTCTGGGATAATTATTCGGACTATAGTGGATTTAATTATCCCAGAAGAGTTCCTTGTTCCATGCACGGTTTGTATGTATCATAAAAAACTCAGGGAACCATTCTGAGTTCATTCCCATCATGAAACGGACATGTTATGTGCCTTGAAAAGTGGACGCTCAATTCTGCCAGTTGAGGTTTAAGTTTTTGTTTTGGCTAAAAATATAATAGTTACCCCTTTTTCTTTGATTTATTCAATCCGACGTGAATGCAACGAGTCTTTTACTTATATTGAGGTTCTAAATGTAGTGGGCTAGGCTGCTTTAAACCCTAGATCCATGTCCCAAAGCTGGATCCTGTCTGCTTTGCAGATAGCTGGTGAGGGAAGCTATATTTATGGGACCTCTTTGCGAGAGACCCGTTGCCCACGTCGGGCTTGCATCAT
>JAJOZX010003669.1:0-2500 GCA_023014485.1 Bathynomus jamesi | reverse complement strand
ATATATATATATATATATATATATATATATACAGTGGCTTATCAAATTACTTGGACCACCTACATATTTGACGTGGAATGAAATTTAGAAAAGGTCTTCAAAGGATTAAGATAAGCCGTTTATGGGTATTTGCCTTTTTGCGATGTATCTAAACGCACGTAGTCTCAGAGGAATGATTGTTATCAAAAATGTTTACCTTCTCTGGGATTTATCAAAAAAATAGAAAAATCTGCCGGTGGTCCAAGTAATTTGAGAAGGAAGCCACTGTGTATATACTGTATAAGGTTTTCTAATCTTAGTTACATGTTAAGTTTTGCATGAGACTTTCGACAGGAGATACGAACACGCAGGAAGCGGAAATGTGGTATCTTCCTATTTAAGACGAATCGTTTAACTTCAAATAAACGCAAAAAATTAAAGTTTAAGTAAATAAAAACAAAATTACTTTTTACACTTAATTTCTTTTTACTATATATATATATATATATATATATATATATATATATATATATATATATATAGAGAGAGAGAGAGAGAGAGAGAGAGAGAGAGAGACAGACAGACAGACAGACTATGTTAATTCCAATTGTTTTAAGTAAGGTCGGAAGATGTTTAGAATTTTAGATAATAATGGAAGGATATATTTTTATGATCACATTCGCCGATAATACTGTAAAGAACAACCCAGATAATGCAGCTGCCTCTGTCTACTCGCTTGGATGTAAATAATGTGACTCAGTTTATAAACGTCAAAGTGGGAAAACTTTAGACAGTATAAATATCACTTAAAGCAGTAAATAATTCGAATGCATATGTACAGATGTAATCACAGTATTCATAGTATTCGTAGTATCGTATTATCATAGTATCACGTAATCACAGTATTGATTAGGAGAGTTGTAAAGTTCTTTTTAAAAATAGACATAATTGAAAGGAATCTTCTAGAATGTGCATTTATCTATTTTATATTAATCTCAATAGCAGTTAGGGAATGTATAAAATGGGACCACATGTTTTTCTTTTTCCTTGTGAGTTTACATTTTATTATATATACCTTACATAGTCGGTAATACTTAATTAAGCGCAAAGTAAGTCTAAAAGACAGTAAAAAGAATTCATTTCCCTAAAAGCTTTTACCAAGCCAGTGGCATAGTTTGTTATAAAATTCACATCAACTGAATTATAATCTTTGAAAAGGAATTATAGTCGAGTATTCAGCCGACTTTATATACAGTGTATGTATATATATATATATATATATATATATATATATATATATATATATATATATATATATATATATATATATACATTCATGCGGGTTGCTTCTAAAAAGCTTCAATTTAATATTCAAGAGAAATCCAATGACAAGGAGGAATGTAAATGCCATGAAAAGTCTTCTTTAATGTAACGTTTCGAGCAATATGCTCATCTTCAGGCTAAATAATAATAATATGAAATTAAAATCAATAAACAATTAAAATAAGACAAAACAGTTTCTATAAAACCAATTCTTAAAAACAAATTTAAAAAGACTAAAAGAAGGTTAAATTCAAAGTTATTAAAATTTACATATAAAATTACAAGAAATTTAAAAAGCTATTTTTAAATTACATATAGTAAATTTGAAATTAATACAATGGAATAACACTACTAACCCTTCATTGCTGGTTCCGAGGCACAAGTAATTTTAAAACAAAACACATGGAACATACTATGGGTTGGGTGGTTGGAGAGTTATAAATTGGGAAGGGGGAATTATAAAAAATTTAAAGGGACAGCTGAGGAATCAACATTTAGAGAAGGGGTCAATGTTTTTATATAAAGAGATTCCAAAATTCTAAGTGAGTTGGATCAAGAGTTATACCCGAGAATTTTAAAAATATCTAAAGTGACATCAGTTTTACATTTAATACTATGTTCCCGGATACTAGAGGCTTCTTTTTTATTTAAAATTTTACCTGTTCGGCAACTTATTCCATATGCGAATAAAATCTAGCCCTGAGAGCGCACGGTGCTGCCAATATAAGTACCAAGGTATGTTCCATGTGCTTTGTTTTAAAATTACTTGTGCCTCGGAACCAGCAATGAAGGGTTAGTAGTGTTATTCCATTGTATTAATTTCAAATTTACTATATGTAATTTAAAAATAGCTTTTTAAATTTCTTGTAATTTTATATGTAAATTTTAATAACTTTGAATTTAACCTTCTTTCAGTCTTTTTAAATTTTGTTTTTAAGAATTGGTTTTATAGAAACTGTTTTGTCTTGTTTAATTGTTTATTGATTTTAATTTCATATTATTATTATTTAGCCTGAAGATGAGCATATTGCTCGAAACGTTGCATTAAAGAAGACTTTTCATGGCATTTACATTCCTCCTTGTCATTGGATTTCTCTTGAATATTATATATATATATATATATATATATATATAGATATATATAATATATATATATAGATATATAATATTATATATATATTATATTATATAATAGATA